>JASANA010005772.1:0-12173 GCA_030248095.1 Ptycholaimellus sp. GST1_10 | reverse complement strand
AGTGCTAGTGGTCCCCGGCTACTTGCCCCTCAGCCTCGAGGAGTTTGCCGCCATGCACTCCGTCCGCTTCCAGCTCACCATCATTACTGGGGGACCGTCCACCATCGGCGAGGGAGCTGCGCTACCTCCGCCGCCAGGCCTCCAAGGAACCCTGAAGCTCCCCCACATGCCCTTCCCTCAATTTCCCCTCTTTCTGCTGTTCATTTTTGCTCCCTTTCCCGGCCGCAGGGCCAGCACGCGCTGGAGGAGTGAGTGCGCACCCAGCTTGCCTTCCTTACCCCCTGCGCCTAAGCTAGGTCCCGCTCCTATCCCATCCCCTTCAACTGCACCTACTTTCAGCCTTTCATTTTGCCCCAGGCAGGGTTCCAAGCTGCTTCCAGGAGAGCTGCCTGCCCTTGCACCACGGCGGGTCAGGGCTGGCCTTTTGGCTAGCTCTCGGTGGAAACCTCGCACTGGCGTTGGCCTGGGAGCAGTGGAAGGGACTTGTTTGAGGTTTAGGGGAGCTTTCCAGTTCGATTTGCAGTCTTTCTTTGCATTCCAGTTTGCGTTTGAACTTTTGCCTTGTGATGATCAGAATCTCCTGCTACATCTTTCATCCATTGGGCCTTTTGGCTACTGCTTTACTGCTTCTCATTTCAGTTCATGCATTCAGGCAGTGCATCTTTGTTTCACTTTCGGCCATTAGGGCCCTGGCAGCCGCTCCTGCGCGCGCGCCCCCCAGCCTCTCCGAAGCCGGGGTCGGAGGGAGAGTAGTCCAACGTCACAGCGAGTGGAGCCTGTACCAGCCCCCCCAGTCGCTGCCCTCCCCCATTCATAGTTGTCCAGATACATCATCGCTCGGTAAAGCTCTCTCTGGCTTGGTTGAGAGGGCTTTAAGGGCAAAATACATCTGTGCTGTCTGAAAAGGTGGGGGCTAGTGTGGCTGAGAGTGGGAGGGAGTTAGAAGGAGTGACTCTGGCTGGAGGAGCCCTGGCCGAAGCCGTAGCTGGTGACGTGGCGTTGCTTCTGCTGTCTCGTCTGCGGCTCTTCCTCCTCTTCGTCCTCGGAGGACAGGAAGTCGGCGCTGGACCAGAGATTGGCGGTCAGCTGGAGATCATTGCTCTCTCTGGCTTGGTTGAGAGGGCTTTAAGGGCAAGATACGTCTGTGCTGTCTGAAAAGGTGGGGGCTAGTGTGGCTGAGAGTGGGAGGGAGTTAGAAGGAGTGACTCTGGCTGGAGGAGCCCTGGCCGAAGCTGTAGCCGGTAACGTGGCGTTGCTTCTGCTGTCTCGTCTGCAGCTCTTCCTCCTCTTCATCCTCAGAGGACAGGAAGTCAGCGCTGGACCAGAGATTGGTGGTCAGCTGGAGATCATTGCTCTCTCTGGCTTGGTTGAGAGGGCTTTAAGGGCAAAATACGTCTGTGCTGTCTGAAAAGGTGGGGGCTAGTGTGGCTGAGAGTGGGAGGGAGTTAAAAGGAGTGACTCTGGCTGGAGGAGCCCTGGCCGAAGCCGTAGCCGGTGACGTGGCGTTGCTTCTGCTGTCTCGTCTGCGGCTCTTCCTCCTCTTCGTCCTCGGAGGACAGGAAGTCGGCGCTGGACCAGAGATTGGCGGTCAGCTGGAGATCATTGCTCTCTCTGGCTTGGTTGAGAGGGCTTTAAGGGCAAAATACGTCTGTGCTGTCTGAAAAGGTGGGGGCTAGTGTGGCTGAGAGTGGGAGGGAGTTAGAAGGAGTGACTCTGGCTGGAGGAGCCCTGGCCGAAGCTGTAGCCGGTGACGTGGCGTTGCTTCTGCTGTCTCGTCTGCGGCTCTTCCTCCTCTTCGTCCTCGGAGGACAGGAAGTCAGCGCTGGACCAGAGATTGGCGGTCAGCTGGAGATCATTGCTCTCTCTGGCTTGGTTGAGAGGGCTTTAAGGGCAAAATACGTCTGTGCTGCCGATGAGGACGGGCTGGGCTATGTGTCGGGCTATCCAGGTGTTGGGGCGGACGAGCTGATAGGGGAGGTTGGGAAAGGTGCGCTGGACGTAGTTTCGAATGTCCTCCAGCTCCTGGCCTCGGTGAACAGTCACCTGCCGCTCTGCAAACTCCTTTTCCTTTTCTAACGAGGCGAAAAGAGGCTTTGAAAGGGGCAACGTGAGTAGAGCGGCCCGTCCTCGCGCAATTGGAGTGGGAGTAGGAGGACCTTGAACTTCTTGTCCTTGCCCTTGGGTGCCTTAACTCTGCTCGTTTCAGTTAGATGAGTAAGGTTGAAAAGAAGGGAACGGCAGCGGTGCTCAGTTGGTTGTCCCCGAGAGGCATGAGGGAGAGGCTGGCCACGCTCTTCTCAGCAGCTGACTCCTCCGAGGTTTACTCCGAAGTAGACTCCGAATCTGACAGCTCTGCCTTCTCCGACTTCGTCTTGCGCTGCAAGGCCTTCTCATTGAGGCAGAGAAAATGAAAGGGCATCAATGAACTCGGTGGCGGGCGGCAGAGTGGGGGACGCCGGTGGCGCGAGTGGATGGAGGACTGGCGGACTGGACAGCGAGGCTTGGGCTGGGAGAGGCTGTGTCCGTAGGAAGAGTGGCTGAGGCGTGGGAGGGGAGCTGAGAGCGGGCGTGGAGTCGGGCGAGAAGTCAGCCTCTGACGCGGAGGGCTCGGGGCAGAGGAAGAGGGCGAGCATGGGCGTTGCGAAGGTGGCACAGGAAGCGGCCCTGCTGCTGGCGGAAGGGGAGATGGCGTGGGCGGAGACGGCAGGCGGCGACGCGACCCTTGGCCTTGGCGGATAGGAGAGGCTGGGCCTTGACTGAGGCGGGGCAGAGACGGAGGAGGGCCTTGGAGAGGCGGAGGGTGCGAGGGAGTGCGCGAGCCTTGCCTGCCGAGACGACCTTTCCCGCGCTGCGTCGCTTCTTGCGCTGCAAAGAGGTGAGCTGGGAAAAGAGGTGAGGTAAGGAGGAGACACCTTGGCCTTGAGAGTGATGCGGGGCGTGAAGGTTGCCGGGGTGTGGTAGAGGTGGTAGGAGGGGGCCCGGGGGAGGTAGGGATTGATGTCGCGGGGAGCGGGGCCGGGGGCGAGGTGGAGGAGGCCGTCGTGGTGGAGGGATTGGAGGCATAGGAGCAGGTAGGAGGAGAGCTCGTCCTCCGCCTCCTTCTCGTCCCCGACCTTGATGCGCTGCTGTCGTGGCTGTTGCAGGATGAGGCCGCCGCCGGGGTTGGCCGGAGGCCCATCCTCCTTGGCCATCTTCGGACCGTGCAGCAAATGCGCATTCTCAAGCAGCGAGAGAGGAAAGAGAGAGCCAGGTGGCACCTTCCACTGCACCAACGCTTCCTCCTTCTTCTCCGTCTTTGGCTCCAGCTTTGCCGGTTGGAGCAGAAGCTTCTTCCTTCAAAATGAGATGGAGGTAGAAGAGGGGGAAGAAGGAATGGAAAGGAACCGAGGGGGAGCATGAAGGGAGGTGGGTTGGCGAGGATGCCCTTGTAGCCGGGGATGCGAGCCGGTCGGGGCGGTTGGAAGGGGCAGGCGGCCGTGACGTCGAAGACCGCGTAGCCTCGGGGGGCGGGGCCGTAGGTGGGCTTCTCGCTGATGCTGGGCATGGCGACGGTGTCCAGGTAGGCGGGTCGCTCAGTCTCCCAACGTCGCGGGGGCAGTGGGACGGGCTCTTCCTCAGACTCCGACTCCAGCTCTTCCACTGCCTTCTCCTCCGTCTCCTTCACCTCCGGCGTCTCCTCCTAGATTCAGCACTTGGGCTGGAAGCGGTTGTAGAAAGGTAGAGGTAGTGTAGAACCTTGGCAAGTGGCTGGGTGAGTGGTTGGTCGGTAAGGCGGTGGGAGAAGGAGCTGGGGTTGATGGTGCCGACCTGACGGGCGTCCACCGTCAGGCCCCAGGCCTCCTCCGCCTCCTTGGCGCGGCACTGGCTCTTCTTCTTCTTCTTCTCCGCCCCTGTGCAGCAAAGTTGAGGCGCTGGAAAGAGAAGGAAGAGTTATGAAAGAGGAAGCGATGTTGTTGGGGCTGGAGGTGTTGGGCGTCGGATGGTGAGTTTGAGGCGGGGTTCGGCGGCGTTGGACGAGGGTCCAATCGTCGCCGTGGGAGCCGGAGGGCGCCGGATAAGCCGCCAGAGTGGCAGCGGCATCTCCAGCGGACCCCTCTTCTCCCTTCCAGTGCTGAGGTAGCAGGGATGGCTGGCTCATGAAATTGCGAAGAATTTCGATGGCTGGCGAATTGAAGGTGATGGGAGGCTGGTGGAGGAGGGCAGCGGGAATCGCGCCGGGACCCGTGGCTTTCCCGCCAGCCGCCTATCTCCCTGGAAAAAGCAGAGTCAAAACATGTCCGAAAAAAGTCACAACAAAGCCGAATCCAACGGGTGAGAGGGGCAGGGCTGGGGCAAGGCTGGGGCAAGGCTGGGGGCGCCTATCTCTTTTCGGCAGGCATCCCTCTGCTTCCCCCAATGCCCCTACCCGCTGACTGCCCCAATGCGTCCCGTACTCAGTGCACACTGCTTCTTCCTATGCACTGTCAACGGGGCTGCCGCCATTTTGTGAGTGCGAAGAGCATTTTTGGCTCATCGTCATTAACTTTTCCACTTAACTTTTGTGCATTGTCGAAGCACTGAAAAGGACGTTTTTATCTCTCTGCCAGATTTCAAGTATCAGGTTTATGGAGCAAAGGAGTGCAAAGGAAAGAGAGAAGAGAGCAAGGCAGGCCAGAAGATGGGGGAAAAGCAGCAATATTCCAGCCCAGGCGAAACGGACTGGTGCCTAGGAATGCAAAACAAAGTGAGAAGGAGTAAACAAAGACAGGATGTAACATGCAAATGAGCAGCCTGTTTGAGGTGTCGGAATCACCCGCTTTCGTCAAAGTGCTGGTCCTGTGAACAGCACAACAAATTTAGAACACTTAGAAATATTTTGAGAAAGCTGGCATGGACTCTGAACTTTTGTCACATTCCTAAATCTGACCAACAGGGCCACCAGCACATTGCGGCAGTGGGGAAGAACGGCTCAATGGCCAGCCTCTCTAGCCTGCTGGGGTTGTGGGTGCGCTAGAAAGCCAAAGTCGCGATGGGCAAGCGGGGGCTTCTGTCCGCCGATGGTGAAGGCCTTGATGGAAAAAGAAGAAAGACAGTGGCAAAGCCAAAACATGTTCCTTAACTTATCCTCTGCCCCCACTTTTTCCAAACCTTCACTCGCCATATGATTTTAGGAAAGCCCTAGGGTTGCTCTGTAGCGTCCGTTGAATAAACAGAAGAAATACAAATAAAACGCTTAGAAAAATTTCAAAAAAATAAGAACAGCTGCAGAATAGTTTCCAGCTTTTTCCATTTTCTTGCTCTACATTTTCCAAAATTAAACTTCTAACTAATGACATAGCTTTAGTGCTGTCTTTCTACAGCTAGGGCCTTGCCCACCAACATAACCAGAACCATTTCCACTTTCAGAACCATAAGTAAAAATAGTCCTCGATAATTCAGATATTGAGCCAAGCAAATACCATGTTTTCTTTATGCGTTCATAAAATATGTCTTTGTGATTGGAACATATGTCCATCCCTTTTTTTGTTCCAACCATAAAATAATTTAATGAAATTAAGGTAAAATATCTGAAGAGGCAATCGAAAACAGTTGATTTGCATTATAAACCATAATTTGTTTGGATTGTAATATTGCATCAGCAGAGACACCGAGCCTATCACAGGATATTGTTCGAATATTTCTTTCCGTGATTCAATCTGGCAAAGAAGAAATGCGAAATAAATGAGAAATGGGAAAGGCGACGTTAAAAATCACCACAACTCAACGTGAAGACTGAGTCGTACATGGCCTAGACCCCCACATGCTCCTTGCTTCTCATCCTTTATTACCTCTGCTACTACAGCACCTACTGCACTCCGTTGCTCTTAGACCTGACAGCTACTGTCTCTCAGCCTTGGACGCCTGTCACCGATTGCATTGCGCAGGCAATGCTGCTGTCCTGCCCTGCCAGAGCCAGTGGCTGCTATCTGCATAGAACGAGGTAGGAGGGGGCTCATTAGCTCATTGCGGCTTGGGAAAAGGAGCGGTGAATTGCTGTAGAGGCGCGCATGAAGGAGTTCCACAAACTGGCCAAGAGTCAGGCCCATTTCCTACTACAGCACCTACTGCACTCCGTTGCTCTTAGACCTGACAGCTACTGTCTCTCAGCCTTGGACGCCTGTCACCGATTGCATTGCGCAGGCAATGCTGCTGTCCTGCCCTGCCAGAGCCAGTGGCTGCTATCTGCATAGAACGAGGTAGGAGGGGGCTCATTAGCTCATTGCGGCTTGGGAAAAGGAGCGGTGAATTGCTGTAGAGGCGCGCATGAAGGAGTTCCACAAACTGGCCAAGAGTCAGGCCCATTTCCTACTACAGCACCTACTGCACTCCGTTGCTCTTAGACCTGACAGCTACTGTCTCTCAGCCTTGGACGCCTGTCACCGATTGCATTGCGCAGGCAATGCTGCTGTCCTGCCCTGCCAGAGCCAGTGGCTGCTATCTGCATAGAACGAGGTAGGAGGGGGCTCATTAGCTCATTGCGGCTTGGGAAAAGGAGCGGTGAATTGCTGTAGAGGCGCACATGAAGGAGTTCCACAAACTGGCCAAGAGTCAGGCCCATTTCCTACTACAGCACCTACTGCACTCCGTTGCTCTTAGACCTGACAGCTACTGTCTCTCAGCCTTGGACGCCTGTCACCGATTGCATTGCGCAGGCAATGCTGCTGTCCTGCCCTGCCAGAGCCAGTGGCTGCTATCTGCATAGAACGAGGTAGGAGGGGGCTCATTAGCTCATTGCGGCTTGGGAAAAGGAGCGGTGAATTGCTGTAGAGGCGCACATGAAGGAGTTCCACAAACTGGCCAAGAGTCAGGCCCATTTCCTACTACAGCACCTACTGCACTCCGTTGCTCTTAGACCTGACAGCTACTGTCTCTCAGCCTTGGACGCCTGTCACCGATTGCATTGCGCAGGCAATGCTGCTGTCCTGCCCTGCCAGAGCCAGTGGCTGCTATCTGCATAGAACGAGGTAGGAGGGGGCTCATTAGCTCATTGCGGCTTGGGAAAAGGAGCGGTGTATTGCTGTAGAGGCGCGCATGAAGGAGTTCCACAAACTGGCCAAGAGTCAGGCCCATTTCCTACTACAGCACCTACTGCACTCCGTTGCTCTTAGACCTGACAGCTACTGTCTCTCAGCCTTGGATGCCTGTCACCGATTGCATTGCGCAGGCAATGCTGCTGTCCTGCCCTGCCAGAGCCAGTGGCTGCTATCTGCATAGAACGAGGTAGGAGGGGGCTCATTAGCTCATTGCGGCTTGTGAAAAGGAGCGGTGAATTGCTGTAGAGGCGCGCATGAAGGAGTTCCACAAACTGGCCAAGAGTCAGGCCCATTTCCTACTACAGCACCTACTGCACTCCGTTGCTCTTAGACCTGACAGCTACTGTCTCTCAGCCTTGGACGCCTGTCACCGATTGCATTGCGCAGGCAATGCTGCTGTCCTGCCCTGCCAGAGCCAGTGGCTGCTATCTGCATAGAACGAGGTAGGAGGGGGCTCATTAGCTCATTGCGGCTTGGGAAAAGGAGCGGTGAATTGCTGTAGAGGCGCGCATGAAGGAGTTCCACAAACTGGCCAAGAGTCAGGCCCATTTCCTACTACAGCACCTACTGCACTCCGTTGCTCTTAGACCTGACAGCTACTGTCTCTCAGCCTTGGACGCCTGTCACCGATTGCATTGCGCAGGCAATGCTGCTGTCCTGCCCTGCCAGAGCCAGTTGCTGCTATCTGCATAGAACGAGGTAGGAGGGGGCTCATTAGCTCATTGCGGCTTGGGAAAAGGAGCGGTGAATTGCTGTAGAGGCGCGCATGAAGGAGTTCCACAAACTGGCCAAGAGTCAGGCCCATTTCCTGAGCAGCCAAGAACAATTCATTGATAATGAATATTCTCAGGTTTATGGACCTATGCGATCGAGAAGTTCTTCAGCACCAAAGGGCATCTGTCCGTAAGGCGGCACACTGGACAAGGCAGGTGTGGGAGAGAGAGCGTTGGCTGGGACGAGTGGCCAAGTATATTTCATTATGGCTTGGACAGTTGCATTTTGTTTTTGGCGCGCAGTTCAGTGTCTCTTTCCATGCGCGCCCAAAACAAAATGCAGATGACGCAGCAGATTCCACTAGTAGAAAATGTATTTCCTTGACTTTTTACTCCAGGCAACTGCAAATTTTGGAGAAAAGAGTCTCACATTTGGCCTGCCGATGGTATCAGATATTTCTTCCACTTTTCATACAAATTTTATATTGCTGGTTATATATTTAGTCAAAACTTTATTCAATATGCAAAAAAAAGAAAAAAACGTAAAAAATTTAATGAAAATAAAATATTCGAAAATGAATAATACAATGCAAACTTGCTGTCAAACAAAAAAATTTTTGCGAAATTTTCTTATGCTTAGTGCACTCGATTTTTGGGAGAAAAGAGCTTTACTTTTGGCCTGGCGATGGTACCTGTTGTTTTCTCAACTTTAAAAACGCAAAAATAAAAATGAATGCCTGAGATGGATTCGAACCTACCAGTTTCATCCATCTACCCAATCGCTTACACCACTACACCACTGGTGCATTTGACTCCTTTGTTTAACTTAAGAGCTATGAATAAATAAATACATGAGGCCAAGGGACTCGGAGAAGGGGGGTGTGGGGAAGAAATGAATACCTACTATCGTCCATTGAATAGATGCGGAGAAGAAGAAGAAGGAGAAGAAGAAGGAGAAGGAGTTCGGACAAATGGTTTTGAGTGATTTTCTCCAGCATTCTGATACTTTTTGGCGATTTTTCGCGAGTTCTGGTTAATTCGACGCTGCTCTTTCCAATGCAAAAAGAATCAGAAAGATTGAAGCTTCCTGTGAGGAGCTAGAGCCTTATCAAAATTGAGATCTAGCAATAACCCCCAAAACATACACCTGGGTCGAAAAGAGGGGCTGGGCGCTGACGGTTCGCCTTGCTCCCTCGCGCCAGCCCAATTAAAAGTTCAGAAATATGACATTTCTTATTTGTTTGCATTTTATCTAATCCTTTTTTAAACAATTAAACAAGAGGCTGAAGGTGATTCCAAGCCCAACCAACGTCCTTAATGACCCATTTGCGAAAATCGCACAACCCCAAATTGCTAAGATTTTTGTTGAATTTTTGGCACATGTAATCATTTTACTATCAACAATCTGGGCTCAACTTCAAAATGATCAGTGCGCTTGGGAGATTTAATTATACCTTACATCTTTCATGAGCGTCAGCAAAGTAGTGAAGGGAAGGAGCAAATGAGTGAGGAAAAGGAGAGATGCAGCATGAGCTTTGAAGTAAGGCATCTCATTTTGATATGGAGGAAATATTTCGTGCAAGAAAAGAATCCCACCGATTCGTGTGGTGCATTTTCTATTGACAGAAGACAGAAGTCTATTTTCTATTGCCCTTGCACATTGCTTGCATAGTATTTGCTAAAGTCCAACTATAATTGTTTTGTTGCAAGTTAATGCCAATTTTTTTGCGCGCCGCCTGCCGCGTAGGGCAGAGCAGTCAGAGATAGGTTGGCCGGAGGGCATGGGTGCAAAGGCACCAGAGCGTAGGGGGATAAAAAGTTTTGTCCGTCCAACTTTTTGAGCTCTCACAAAATCTCTGTTAAGATGTGAAGATGGATGTGGATGGATCTATGGGGTGCGAAGGCGGCGATTGCGGCGCGCCTCTTCCAAAGCCAGGCGTAACATCTCCAACTCCCGTTCACTCAGCGGCTCTGTAAGAGTAAGCGTGTGGCTGGCCGCTGAGTGAGAGAGGAGGTGCGGAGGAGAACTGGGATAGGAGGGCGGATGCTGGGTGGTGGTGGACGTGGGCGCCTGGGCCTGGCTATGGAAGTAGAGATCTAAGCTGCAATTCATCTCCTCCTCCCACTCACTCCTCCATTCCCTCAAGCTGAAAAGAAATGGGCGGACTGGAAGTTCCAGGGCATCGGCTGCAGCTGCCAGTCCGTTGGAAAGGCCTCTGCCAAACAGCAAGATCAGTCAATTGGAAGACCATGGAATTCCATTCAGTAGAGTTTAGGATGCCAGGAAGTAGAAAGTCTTCATCCGTTTTAATAAGCCAGCTTCTATATCAAGATAGGAATTTTACATAATTTCCAAACCTAGTCCAAAATTTTTTGGGTGAAGATGTCCTACCCCCGGTATGTGGTCATCCTTTTCCTCATAGTTCATCGTAGCAAAACAAACGTTTACCCACAGCTGCGAAGAGCAAGGGGATAAGAAGGCGAGACATTTAGTTTATTAAAGTCTGAAACATTTGGGAAAGATTGAAAAACTTAAACAATCTTCAACAACACGATTGCTTTTGGAATGCCGAAGCAGAACAAGTGCGCTGATTGCTTTAAGGAAAGTTTTCTCACCCTAAAAATTTATGCAGTTTTAGAAAGCATTGGTTTTCCTTGTATTTCTTGACAAGAACTTAAGAGTCTTTCTTGACAGGAACTACTATTTTAATTTATATGTGAAATCCAGCTGTTACTCTTTCTTTCTAAAATCGATCACCCCTAGTTAAAAGACAAATCATGATTTGTAGATTGCCTTGATAACAAAACACAAAAGCCTGAAGAATTTTGACCCCATCAAATATATAATGCTGTTCTTTAAATAATGCGGGAAAAAATCCTTTATAACATAGTCTCTTGGAGCGAAAAGAGGGACAGCAAGGAAGCGTCATCGTACTCACAGAGTTCACTGGAAAAAGCAAGAAAATGAAGCCATTGAAGTGCAGTGGGATGTAAGAAATGAATTCAAGAGTTCTATCCGCCGCTGAGGCAGAGAGTTTTCCTGAGCCAGCATGAGTAAGGACTCCCTCGCCGCAATCCTCAACTCCCGACCTGCGTTCTCAGTCAAAGCACCCAGTGTTGCCAAGGTTGCCGCATTTCTTATAGTTGCCTGCCAAGTCGCGCTGGCGGCACCTTCCGTCAGTTGAAGCTTTTGCAGGAATTTCCATCCAGACTAAGTCCTAAATCCTTTTGACTTCCTGCCAGCAAAGTGAGAGAACTTCCCTAATCGGAAATAATAATTTGGCTGAACCCTGGAGCCCCCCCAAAGGTTTCACCCCCTCCCCCAAAGTTTCACCCCCCCATGACTTTTACCCCCCCATGAGTTTCACACCCCCCCCCCCAAAGGGTACTGTATTGAAAAAATTTTTAATAGCTTAAAATATTCTTCTGTACCTATCTCGAAATTTAAACTCACGGAATTTTCATGTAGATGATTAAATACCTACTTTTTTTTTGAAACATAGTTAGTATATAACGAGTTCGTCATGCTACTAGCATGGACCGCATGAATTCACCAGCTTACTATCTATGGACTGTCGAGCTGCTGGTTTTTCTAATATCAGCGCTTGATGTGAAATTAAGATGATTAATTAATAATAAACTTCCAAATTAATTAGTGTCAGAAACCTTAGAGGAGTTGTTTCTAGGGCAAAATGGTATAATATGTTTGTTAAATGAATAAAAAAGACTACAAGCAACAAAACAAAGATCAAATTGACTGAATGGGTGGAAAGGTTTCACTCCAGTTCCATGCACCCAATCAGGTGTCATATAATATGCCTTACGTAATCAGCATCGGTGATTGTTCAAATGAGACCATTGAAATCATCTAGAATAAAATCCAGAACAAAGGCACATCGTTAATGTTTGAATTCCAGTGGAAATTACAGCATGCACAAACAAAGAAATGGAGCTAAACCATTGAAAAAGGAAGAATAAGTATAATAATAATTATTATTAATGCGTTTACCAACTAAAAGCTTGAAACATGAAAGTTTGTGATTTATTAATTTATCAACGAAAAAACTGCACCTTTACGTTTGCCTTCATAGTTTTTTCCAGTACGGATTTTCACTGCTGGACCTATTTCTAACGCGTCAGGCTATTTCCGTGCAATTTTTTGGAAAAAATGCAAGATAAAAGCATTTGAAATGGATGAGAACGGGCTTGCAACGTACAACGATGTCAGAATCCACTCTTCATTTTGCATCCGCACCCCCCTTTTTCATTTTACTACCTCGACACTCATGCCTCCATGCTACTAGTTAGTCTATACCGCAATATAGGGCGTAGCCACCTGACTTTTTTAAAGGCTCGCGAGGGACATAGTTAGTCCTTAAACATAGTTAGTCGTTACCCAGTTCATTAA
>JASANA010005771.1:0-16581 GCA_030248095.1 Ptycholaimellus sp. GST1_10 | reverse complement strand
TTGTCTCAAATTAAAGGTTGGACATCCTATCAAGCAGAAGGCTCAAGGCGAAAGCTGACTTAGCAGAAACTCCATCAAGCTCCAGGTGCATAAGGCGTGTTTTTCAGTTCTTGCTTTTCGAGCCTTTTAGTGCGACACATTGCCTGGTTATTAGAAAAGTGCATTTATATAACTGGTACCATCGGCAAGCCAAATGTGGGTCTCTTTTCTCCAAATTTTGTAATTGCCTCGAGCAAAAAGTCAAGGAAATACATCTACTACTGGTGGAATCTGCTGCTTGGACAGTTGCATTTTGTTTTTGGCGCGCAGTTCAGTGTCTCTTTCTATGCGCGCCCAAAAACAAAATGCAGATGACGCAGCAGATTCCACCAGTAGTAGATGTATTTCCTTGACTTTTTGCTCGAGGCAATTACAAAATTTGGAGAAAAGAGACCCACATTTGGCTTGCCAATGGTACCAGTTATTTCTTCCACTTTTAATATAGCATAAAATGTATAAATACAATTTTATATTATTTTATAATATATGAAAAAAAATAAACTCATTAAAAAATATAACAAACATAAAAGAATCGAAAATAAATTAAGATATTTTTGGATAAAAAAATAAATAATAAATAATAAACAAACTTATTTAAAAATATAACGAAAAGAAAAGATTCAAAAATAAATTAAGATATTTTTGGACAAAAAATAAATAATAAATAAAAAACACTTATTTAAAAATATAACGAAAAGATAAGATTCGAAAATCAAAAATACAATTTAAATTTATTGGCAAAATAACATATTTTTGTGAAATTTTCATGATTTATACTTAGGGCAATCTATTTTGGGAGAAAAGAGCTCTTATTTTGACAAAAATACAATTAAAAATTTATTGGCAAATTAACATATTTTTGTGAAATTTTCATGATTTATACTTAGGGCAATCGATTTTTGGGAGAAAAGAGCTCTAATTCTGACCAGCCGATGGTACCAGTTGTTTTCTCAACTTAAAATTTCCAAAATAAAAATGATTGCCTAAGAAGGATTCGAACCTCCCAGTTTCAACCAGCTGTTCAATCGCTTAGACCACTACACCACTGGTGCATATGCATCAATGTTTAACTGAAGACTTATGAATAAAAATCAATACATGAGGCCCAAGGACCCGGGGAGGGGGGGTGAGTGGGGGATGAAATGAATACCTACTATCGTCCATTGAATAGATGCGGAGAAGAAGAAGAAGAAGAAGAAGGAGAAGGAGGAGTTCGGACAAATGGTTTTGAGTGATTTTCTCACGAATTTTGCCAATTTTTGATGATTTCTCGCGAGTTTTGGTCAATTAAATGATGCTCTTTCCAATGCAACAAAAATCAGAACGATTGGACGTTTCTATCAAGCGTAAAATCCTTATCAATTTTAAGATCTAGCAATAACCCCGAAAACGTACACCTGGGTCGAAAAGAGGGGCTGGGCGCTGACACTCCGCTAACGCTCCGTTCGCGCCAGCCCAATAAGAGGCCAAAACACCTGTCACATCGACTAGCAAAGAAGGTATCTGAATAGAAAAAAGCTTGTGAACAGCTTCATCAGCTTCCTCCTGTTTTCTTCCAGTAACAAGGCAGAAAAGAAAGCTGCTATTCTCAAGAGACAGCCCCTATCCGCCAAGCCTGTGCAAGATTGCCTTTGGGAGAAGAGGGCCGCGTGTTGAGGTAATGAAAGAGGGTGCCGGGGAGGAGATGAAGGGGCAGAAGCCGCATTCGCTGGAGGACAACGAAGCTGTGCAGGAGATCAAGCTGTGGTCGGAAACCACAACATGCCACGGCTGTGCCGACTTCACCAAGAACCATTCCATCGCAGCCAAGGTTGCCCTGCCCCCTGATCGGGAAAGTCAGAGAGTCACTAGAAGGAAAGTCACTAGAGTCACTAGGAAAGACACGAGGGAAAGTCACTAGAAGGGTAGTGATCGGAATGACCTGCTGATTTGAGGTCTGTTGGGCGCTGATGATCCTGGCGGCCTTGTCCCAGATCATTCTCTCCATCCAGGCCTTTGTGCAGGACTACGCGACTGGTGACCTGTGGTCCACCACTGTCACCTATCTCGGTTCCCATCTCTTAGCCACTGGCAGCGGTGTCTTGACAAGAAGCGGGTCTAAGAGCCAGACGAAGGTCTGCTGATGCCGAATGTGACGCTGTGTCCGCTGGGGAGTGCGAATCGAACAAAAGTGGAGGAGAGCGAAATCAGCGAGGCAGCCTTCCGCTTCATCTACTACTCCTATCAGGCCATGCAGGACCAGATTACGCGCAGTCGAATCCACCGCCGCGCCCTCAACATCTCCCATGAGGAGTTTTGGGATGCAATATTACAATAAACATATTTGCATGATGGGGTTGAGGAATCGAGCAGCATTCAAGGCCTACGCAGCCCAACGACCGCACATGCACCAGATGAGGCAAGCTGTCCAGACCTACCTCGACTCCTGCGAAGGGACGTTCAAGTAAGCTTCACTAGTGACAGAGAGAATGGGCACAGATGATCTTGGCGGCGATCTCTCCAAAAACCCCAGCCACAAACGATCCAAAATTCCCGGCTGGATGAGCAAACTCACTGAGCTTTTCCTTCAACTACTTTTCAAACTATGTCATTCAATCAATCATGGATGAGAGATGAAAGCTGGGCATCGTTTGAGACGGTGCACGATGGCCGGGGAGCTCTTTGACTGCTGCGACAACGTGGTCCAGTCCATCGCCTCCGACGGCATCTGCCTCACCCTCAGTCCCCGGGCGGACATCTCCAACCGCAGCCTCCTCCAGGGGCGAATTCGGCAAGAACGGGTCAAATCCTTGCCGAATTGGGGCTAGGAAACACGGTGTTATGGGCCGGAAAACACGTAACACCGTGTTTCGTGTCAACCCCTATTCGGCAAGCGACACGCAGTTGTGGGTTTTCCGACCCCTAACTAAGTGTTTCTCAACCCCAATTCGGGAAGGATATTGCTAGTTATCCCTTTTGTTATGAAGCCTTGCGGAAGCGATTAGGACACAGGATCTCATAGACTTGAGATATAGCTTGTATGTAACATGCACTTTTCTCCTTGCATTTTCTTTTTTTGATAAATCATAGGCTATTTGTACATTAACTCGAGATAATCATTTGCATTTACAATGTCATTTTTGAAAACCTTTGTTGAAAAAATTTATGATGACTGTACTGTTATTGATGTTAATTGCGTTGGCCCTACATTGCGTTGGCCCTAAATCTTGATATTTGAAATGTTTAATTTTTTTCCATTTTGCCGCGTTTTTACACCTAGTCCTATTTTCCACCAATCCACCATTGGCCATGCAAAGCAAAACAGACTTATCAGTGATAGCTGGTATTATCTTGTTTTTAATTTATGCTGTACTACTATCAAATATAGGCCCTTGCCCCAGAATGTTCTTATAATTGATTACTTATATTTTTTTTATAAGTGTGCAAAATTGATTTGATTGATTTTTTTCTCCGTTTTGTCACGGTAACCCCCACCTGCTCATTATTTCAATATTTCATAGTTACACATGCCTTTTTTTCTCCTATCCTTTTCTGTTTAAAGTTGGGTGTTGACAACTAAAACAAACTTCCCAAATTGATCCAAAACGAAGCATAGTGGAAAGGTCACGATTACATTTGAAACTTAACATGTTCTTTAATAAGTAATGGATACATATGACAAGCAAGTCGAGTAAACAAAGTTTCAAAAAAAATGCTCAGTTTATAAATTTTTATCTATCTTTGCTCAAAAATAACATCAGAAATGGATTCCTGGTCCAAAACTACCTATACATCGGCTTATTCAGTCAATTTATGGCATATAATGGCCTTGTAATCATGTCTAGAAGTTGGGTGTCGCTCTGTCCGACCCTGGTAGGGGGCAGGGTCGGAAAACACCCAACTTCGTGTCGACCCCCACCATTGACACGTTGTTGCCGAATTGGGGTCAGTTGCGTGTCGGAAAACACTGACCCCGACACCGACACCGACCCCGACACGCAACTGCGTGTCTAGTACTTAAGCGACACCGACCCAGTCTTGCCGAATTGGCCCCAGGGGGCCTCCGGTGCTCTGCCCCAGCCTCTCTCTCAGGCAGCTTGAAGGGAGCTTGAAGGCGGCATGCTTGGAGGCCCAGACTACGGCCTCAAACTCCTCCTCAACGCCGGCGTCCAGGACCAGAGCCGCCTGGAGAACCTCGACTCCGGCTTCACCCTCCACCTCAAATTCAACCTCAACGACGAAGTCCGGGTGGGGATCCGATTTCCTATTGTCTTCCCTAAAAAGAGATGAGATGGTGTCTCTGAGCAGATTGCGGACCCAATAGCCTTGTCGCCGGGCAGCCATTCGTGGGTGGGCATGCGGCAGGTGGAGGACGCCTTCCGCCCCTCCCGCTCTGTGTACAAGTTCCTCTACGCTCGCCCTCTCCCCTGCTTCATCGCCGCCAAGCAGAAGCTCAACTACACTCTCGGTCTCTTTCCCTTCACCTCAACCCTCAGTTCATCAACCTCCCCCCTCCACCTCACAGGCCAGTACAGCGAAAAGGCCTGCAAGGCAGACTGCGAGCATGCCATGTTCCAGCAGCTCTGCAATTGCACCAAACTGGCCTCCCTCCAGCCCCAGTGGCGCCCCTGCTCCGTCCTGGAGGCCATGGACTGCGCCATGATCGTTGCCGAGGAGCAGCAGTTGGCGTAACCTCAGCCTCCAACCCTTCCCCGGTCACCCCGAGATTGCTGAGAGGCGTCCAGGTGGAGTCCAGTGATGGAGGAGTTCAAGCAGTGCGTGCGCCACTGTCGCCCCACCTGCAACCGCGTCTACTTGGATAGCCGTGCTTCATCCAACCACTTTGCGTTCTGCTTTTTGGATGGGAGTCCAGAGCGGCCCTGCTGAAGGCGGCTGCAGGTCCAGCTGGGACACTCGCGGCGGCGCTATCAAGCGGGAATTGGAGCTGCTGGCAGGGGAGCCAATCAGTGAGACCTCTGCACGGAACATGATCCGCCTCCACATCTACTACACCAGCCCTCTTCGCAAGGTTTCTTCTGCTGAAGGCGGCTGCAGGTCCAGCTGGGACACTCGCGGCGGCGCTATCAAGCGGGAATTGGAGCTGCTGGCAGGGGAGTCAATCAGTGAGACCTCTGCACGGAACATGATCCGCCTCCACATCTACTACACCAGCCCTCTTCGCAAGGTTTCTTCTGCTGAAGGCGGCTGCAGGTCCAGCTGGGACACTCGCGGCGGCGCTATCAAGCGGGAATTGGAGCTGCTGGCAGGGGAGTCAATCAGTGAGACCTCTGCACGGAACATGATCCGCCTCCACATCTACTACACCAGCCCTCTTCGCAAGGTTTCTTCTGCTGAAGGCGGCTGCAGGTCCAGCTGGGACACTCGCGGCGGCGCTATCAAGCGGGAATTGGAGCTGCTGGCAGGGGAGTCAATCAGTGAGACCTCTGCACGGAACATGATCCGCCTCCACATCTACTACACCAGCCCTCTTCGCAAGGTTTCTTCTGCTGAAGGCGGCTGCAGGTCCAGCTGGGACACTCGCGGCGGCGCTATCAAGCGGGAATTGGAGCTGCTGGCAGGGGAGTCAATCAGTGAGACCTCTGCACGGAACATGATCCGCCTCCACATCTACTACACCAGCCCTCTTCGCAAGGTTTCTTCTGCTGAAGGCGGCTGCAGGTCCAGCTGGGACACTCGCGGCGGCGCTATCAAGCGGGAATTGGAGCTGCTGGCAGGGAAGTCAATCAGTGAGACCTCTGCACGGAACATGATCCGCCTCCACATCTACTACACCAGCCCTCTTCGCAAGGTTTCCGTGCAAGTCATATATTGGGAAAAGATTTAATTTGAGATAAAAGTTGATAAATATGGCCAATTTAGCCATTTATTAGTTAGATAACCAGTAAGATTACATTTCGTTGTTTTCTGTAAACATTGAATTTTTGCGCGGCCGCAGGCCGCCTGCCGCGGAGGGCAGGGCAGTCAGAGCTCCGGAGGCCGGAGGGCATGGGTGCGGAGGCCCCGGAGCGTAGCCTAGCATGCGAAGCATGCTAGGCGAAGCGTAGGGGCCGTAGCACCCGTGCCCGGAGGCCGGAGGAGCTCTGGCGCCCTGCCCGAAGCGGCTGGCGGCCAAGGCCAGCTTAAGCAGTTACCCCATTTTTGCGTCCGTCTGTCCGCATATATATATATTTGTCTGTTCCAGTCCCGTACTCCGCGGTTTTTCAATGAAATTGGCTGATTTTTTGCATGAAGGTCCGCCTGGGTGGTATCTCCAGGCCATTTTTGGCGCTTGGCGTAATTTTTTGAATTTCGCCCAAAACTCAATTTTTTGATGTTTCAAAGCACTAAAAATCGTAAATCACTGGTTTTTCCATGAAATTAGCTGAAATTTTGCATGAAAGTCCGTCTAAGTGATGCCTTGGCCCCATTATTAGGGCTTGGAGAAATTTTTTGATTTTCACCCAAAACTCAATTTTTTGATGTTTCAAGGTACAAAAAATCATAAATCAATGGTTTTTCAATGAAATAAGCTGATTTTTGGCAGATGCATCCATCGAGGTAATATCTTGAAGCTGCCAAAAGGAATTTCCAAAAGATTCATTGCTTCTTGATTTATGGCAAAAAACCTAAAATCATGATGTTTCAAAAATTCGAACATCCATAAATCGATGGTTTTTCAATGAAATCTGTTGAATTTTGGCATGTACCTCTGTCAAGGGGATATCTTCAAGTTGAGAAAACAACTTTGTGAAAAATTAATTATTTCTTGATTTATAGTCAAAAACGTAAAATATTGGTGTTTCAAAAATTTGAACATCCATAAATCCCTGGTTTATCAATAAAATGAGCTCAATTTTGGCATGTATGTTTGTTGAGGCTGTGTCTTGAAGCTGTTAAAAGAATTTTCGAAAAATATTTATTAAATATCACTCTATGGCCAAAAACTTCAAATCATAATGTTTCAAGCATTCGAAGAAGCATAAAACCATGGTTTTATAATAAAAATAGCTGAATTTTGCTATGAAGATCCGTCTAGGTGATCCGTCTTATTACTTGGAGCAAAGGCCGCGCATCTTGGCAATAGCCGAGAATACCTTGTTACAAGAAAACATCAAAAATAATAATAAATGATCTTATATTCTTTTCCATCTTTTCTGCAACCACTATATGTTTCCTAAAAGAAAATTTATCAAAAAATATTGAATTTTTATACTCTTTATATTCTTCTTTCATTCTTGAATGTATTTTTGGCTGCAGAAGATAGAGACGAGTGAGAGGCTGACGCTGGACGCCCTGATCTCCAGCATCGGGGGTGTCATGGGCATCTGGGCTGGTGATGGAGGCTGGAGCTCTTCTTGGATGTAAACGCAAACTTCATTCCTCTAGGAATGAGTCTGATAACGGTGGGCCAGTTCTTCTTCTATTTCGGCTCCGCCTGGTTCAAGCTCGTCTCCGAGCCGCGCTGTGGCAGCCTCATGAAGCCTAAAGGCAACCTCCCTTCTTAGACCCTTCTCTCTGCTAGACAGAAGCCATGATTGTTAGTGACAGCTTCGAGCACGACTCCCGGCAACGGGCAGGCGAATGGACATGCGGTGAACGATATCACTGTGGAGGTGAGACAAGGCAGTGCCACTAACGGCTACTCAATCAACGGACATCATTGAAATTTGATTCACATTGATAACGAAATGTCTTGTGATAGCCTAATAGGCTGGGAACTGAGTTCTCATTTCTTGTCGTTTGTTGATTCTTGTTTCTCTATGAAATTGCCTCTTGTGGAGGTGGATAAATATTGGTGATGGGGATGGGCATGAACAGGAAAGAAAGAAAGCAGACGCAAGCAACAGCATACCGTCAAAACTTATCAAACTATTTCCAATTTTTCATACATCGATTATACACAGGTGTGGTTGTAATGGGACTGGCAGGTAGAACAAGATAATATTGGCTATCGCTAAAGCTGTGCTAAAATTTCAGCTGATTTCATTGTGGCCGCGTCCCACATCAGCCAGCCGTTGCTTGTAGCAGCCTGCTTCAAACTGCTTTGCATGCTAAGCTATGCTTCACACCCATGCCTTCAGGTCTCCGGAGCTCTGACCGCCTTGCCCTCTGTGGCAGGCGGCCTTTGGTATCGCAAAAGCTGAAGTGAATAGCAGAATACCCCTGGGTCAAGAAAAGCTTTTTCTGGGGCGTGTAGTAGGCATAGTATGAGGAAAATCGTGCAATGGGGCTAGGCGGAGACGGCATCAGCGTGCACAAATTGCTCGTAGCTGAGCTTCTCGTGGAAAGGGCGGGGGCCCAGCAGTTCCACGAGCTCCGCCCTGGACAACACTGGACCTCCTGCTCCAGCAGCCCTTGCACAACCTCAACCACCAGCCTGCCTAGTCTGCTGGCTAGGACAGGAGAAACCTTGTCGATATGGTTCTTGTGGGTGCGGAGGAGACCTTGGGTGCGCTCCAGGCTCTCCTGAATCATCTCACGCACCTCCTGATCCATCAACTGGGCCGTCGCTTCGCTGCAGATTTACTCCTTTTCTTCGCTTTTCTCAGGCGGGGGGGGGGGCACCTGTATGGGATTTCATCGCCAGGCTCGAAGGATACGGCACCCAGTTTCCGACTCATACCGAATCTCGCCACCTGCAGCATTTTGAATGGAAAGGGGGGGAGATGTGCGGGCAAGGCAAAGCAACCTGAGCATATGCCATCTTGGTGACCTTCTGCAGGTCATCCTGAGCTCCGGTGGTGAGCCGTTGGAGGAAAAGCTCCTCCGACACGCGCCCGCCCAGCAACACGCACATTTGATCCATCATCTGAAATACTCACTGCCCCTTTACTCCCCCCCCCCTTCTGCTGCTCACCTTTTTCCGACAAAGCAACTGCTGATGCTCGTCGGGCAGGTACTGGGCGTGGCCGAGCGTATGACCGCGAGCAAGGATGGAGACCTTGAGCAGCGGATCCGCGAAGGCTAGGAACCAGGCCGCCACAGCGTGCCCGGCCTCGTGGTAGGCCACCGTCCGCTTCTCCTCCGCCCCCATCACCCGTCACCCCTGCTCCACACCCCCCGCCACCCTTCAACACCCCCTTTTTCCCCCTTCTTCAGGCAAAGGGATGGGGGGACACCTGTCGATGGCGGCCTTGCAGTGGGCCAGGCTGACGGCGGGGGCGGAGTGGCGGGCGGCGAGGAGGGCAGCCTCGTTGCAGACGCCGGCGATGTCCGCCCCCGTGAAGCCTGCCGTGAGCGCCGCCAGCTCCCGCCCCAGCTCCCCCTTCTCCTCCCCCGTCTTCATCCCTTCCAGATGGACATCGAATATGGCCGCCCTCAAAAGGCCCCTGCCTCCACCGATAGACAGGACAGCCCTGCAGGATGAACCGTCCTCTGATGTCCGGTGCCTGCAGGAGGATGTGGCGATCGAAGCGGCCGGGACGCAGCAGTGCCTTGTCCAGGGCGTGGAGGCGGTTGGTGGCGGCCAGGACGATGACAGGGCTCTCCGCCGACTTGAACCCGTCCATCTCCACCAGCAGTTGGTTCAGGCTGCTGTTCCGCTCCTGCTCTGCTCCGCTCAAGTTCCTCTCGCCTCAAATCAATGCCGCCTCCTTCTTGGTGTGCCCGGGAAGAGTTTGTGAGAGCGCCTACTCCTCTCCTGTCCCACGGCGTCAATCTCGTCGATGAACAGGATGCAGGGAGCACTCTGCCTGGCCTCAAAAGGTTGGCCCAGTTCTGGTGGGCAGGGTGAGGAGGGAGTAGAGTGGGCAGAGTAGCAGGTGGGTAGGCAGTGAGTACCTTGGCAAACATGGAGCGGATGCGAGCGGGTCCGGCACCGACCCATAGATGGAGGAAGTCGGAGCCGGCGGCGTGGAGGAAGGGGACCTGGGCCTCCCCCGCCAGCAGCGTCTTCCCGGTGCCCGGAGGGCCGCTCAGGATGGCGCCCTTCAGTACCCTTCCATGCCCCCACTTCCAGGCTCACATGGCCTAAGGGACCTTGGGGATCCTGGCGCCCAGCTCTGTGTAGGGCCCTGCGTCGCGAAGAATGTCCACAAATTCCTCCATCTCTGCTTTAGCTTCTTCGCATCCCGCCACATCTCTGGCAAATGAGTTGTGGAGGGTGACGACGTAAGCATTGGTCTTCTTCTTCTTCTTGTCTGAGCGGGAGCGATTGAGACGGACGACGTCGGCATTGGAGTCGAGTCGTCGACCAACGCACTGGCTCAGCTTGTCCAGTGCTGGACAAAGCTGGCCTTGCTGCAAAGCCGGAAGGAAGACGCCATACTTAGCCTGTCAAATTTTATTTAATCCTATGTACTTAATTTTTGTTTTTTTGTTTTTTCCAAAGACAATTCTGAAGTTGGTCAAAGCTTTCTGTTTGCAAACAATATGCAGTGTCACTAAGTTGATTCAAATTCAAAAGGACAGCGATGATGATGGCTGCATGCGCACATAATTTAATTCAGTATGCTACTCAACTCTCCTGTGTTTCAGATTTGTAATATAAGCTTGCAACAACAAACTTAACATGAAGCTCTACCTGAGCAAACAGTTATGAACGGATGAGAGATGTGTTTGTTGGCCTGTCAAATCCAGACCCCAGGCCATCACCTCTCTCCCACTTAACTCATTCACCCCACCTGACTCAAGCCTAGTTCAAGGGACTTTTCCATCCTAGGACTTGAGACAGTGTGTGCTGAAGTGACCCACCTCCGAGTATGGACTAAACAATTGCGTTTGCTTGCTCGAATCGGTAGATTTTTCTCATCCTGATTCTGCTTTGGCAGTCTAACGGGAGTGGAAGCGGTACACAAAGCGCACACTGTTCTCAATCTCCTTTGATGTGATCTTCATGTCCAATCCAAGTCAAGAACAGCAAGACCAAGTTGGTAAGTCATCCTTCCATTCCCAAGCCCATACTTCCAATCCCGTCCGTCCTTCCCATTCCTAATACAATCCTTCCCATCCCAATCCTGTCCTTCCCATCAGTCCTTCCCAAGCCTGTCCTTCCCATCCCCAATCCCGTCATTCCTAATCCCGTCCTTCCCAAGCCCGTCCTTCCATTCCCAAGCCCGTCCTTCCCTTCCCAAACCCGTCCTGCCCTTCCCAAACCCGTCCCGCCCTTCCCAAGCCCGTCCTGCCCTTCCCAAACTCGTCCTGCCCTTCCCAAACCCGTCCTGCCCTTCCCAAGCCCGTCCTTCCCAAGGCCGTCCTTCCCTTCCCAAGCCCGTCCTTCCCTTCCCAAACCCGTCCTGCCCTTCCCAAACCCGTCCCGCCCTTCCCAAGCCCGTCCTGCCCTTCCCAAACTCGTCCTGCCCTTCCCAAGCCCGTCCTTCCCTTCCCAAGCCCCTCCTTCCCTTCCCAAACCCGTCCTTCCCATCCCAAGCCCGTCCTTCCCAAGCCCGTCCTTCCCTTCCCAAGCCCGTCCTTCCCTTCCCAAACTCGTCCTTCCCTTCCCAAACCCGTCCTCCCCTTCCCCAAGCCCGTCCTTCCCTTCCCAAGCCCATCCTTCCCTTCCCAAGCCTGTCCTTCCCTTCCCAAGCCCGTCCTTCCCATCCCAAGCCCGTCCTTCCCAAGCCCGTCCTTCCCTTCCCCCGTCCCTCCCTTCCCCCAAGCCCGTCCTTCCCGTCCCCCCAAGCCCGTCCTTCCCCATCCCCAAGCCTGTCCTCCCTTCCTTCCCACCCCGTCCTTTCCCTTCCCAAGCCCGTCCTTCCCTTCCCAAGCCCATCCTTCCCTTCCCAAGCCCTTCCTTCCCTTCCCAAGCCCCTCCTTCCCTTTCTCAAGCCCGTCCTTCCCATCCTCCCAAGCCTGTCCTTCCCCTTCCCAATCCCGTCCTTTCCATCCCAAGCCCGTCCTTCCCATCCCAACCCGTCCTTCCAAGCCCCGTCCTTCTCCCTCCCCAAGCCCATCCTTCCCTTCCGAAGCCCGTCCTTCCCGTCCCTCTCCAGCCCGTCCCTCCCCAGCCTGTCCTTCCCTTCCTTCCCACGCCCGTCCTTCCCTTCCCAAGCCCCTCCTTCCCTTCCCAAGCCCATCCTTCCCTTCCCAAGCCCATCCTTCCCTTTTCAAGCCCGTCCTTCCCAAGCCTGTCCTTCCCTTCCAAGCCCGTCCTTCCCAAGCCCGTCCTTTCCATCCCAAGCCCGTCCTTCCCAAGCCCGTCCTTCCCTTCCCAAGCCTGTCCTTCCCTTCCCAAGCCCGTCATTCCCGTCCCTCTCAAGCCCGTCCCTCCCAAGCCTGTCCTTCCCTTCCTTCCCACGCCCGTCCTTCCCTTCCCAAGCCCATCCTTCCCTTCCCAATCCCATCCTTCCCTTCCCAAGCCCATCCGTCCCTTTTCAAGCCCGTCCTTCCCAAGCCTGTCCTTCCCTTTTCAAGCCCGTCCTTCCCAAGCCCGTCCTTCCCTTCCCAAGCCCGTCCTTCCCTTCCCAAGCGCGTCCTTCCCGTCCCTCCCAAGCCTGTCCTTCCCTTCCCTTCCCTTCCCTTCCCTCCCACGCCCATCCTTCCCTTCCTTCCCACGCCCGTCCTTCCCTCCCAAGCCTGCCCTTCCCTTCCCTCCCAAGCCCATCCTTCCCTTCCCTCCCAAGCCCGTCCTTCCGTTCCCTCCCAAGCCCATCCTTCCATCTTCCCAAGCCCGTCTACCCTTCCCAAACTTGTTCTTCCCTTCCCATCCAAGCCTGTCCTTCCATTCCCAAACCCGGCCGTCCCTTCCCAAACTTGTCCTTCCCTTCCCAGGCCCATCCTTTCCATCCATTCCCTTCGAATTTTTGGGAGAAAAGAGATTCACAATTGGCCTGCCGATGGTACCAGATATAAACTCTGTACTGGCGTTTTATTTCATAAAATGCCGAATCAAAATTGCAAATTGGGCTGGCGCGAGGGAGCAAAGCGAACCGTCAGCGCCCAGCCCCTCTTTTCGACCTGGGTGTACGTTTTGAGGGTTATTGCTAGATCTTTATTTTGATAAGGCTCTAGCTCGTCACAGGGAGCTTCAATCTTTCTAATTCTTTTTGCATTGGAAAGAGCATCATCAAATTGACCAAAACTCGCGAAAAATTGCTGAAAAGTTGCAGAATTGTAGTAAAATTTGTAAAAAAACCATCTGTCCGAACTCCTCCTTCTCCTTCTTCTTCTTCTCCGCATCTATTCAATGGACGATAGTAGGTATTCATTTCTTCCCCCACTCATCCCCCCGGGTCCTTGGACCTCATGTATTGACTTTTATTCATAAGTCTTCAGTTAAACAACAACGCATATGCACCAGTGGCGTAGTGGTCTAAGTGAATGAACGGCTGGTTGAATCTGGGAGGTTCGAATCCTACTTAGGCAATTATTTTATTTTGGATTTTTAAGTTGAGAAAACAACTGGTACCATCGGCAGGTCAAAATTAGATCTCTTTTTTCCCAAAATCGATTGGCCTAAGTATAAATCATGAAAATTTCATAAAAATATGTTAGTTTGCCAATAAATTTTTATTGTATTTTTGATTTTTGAATCTTTTCTCTTTGTTATATTTTTTAAATAATTTTGTTTTTTATTTATTATTTATTTTTTATCCAATAATATCTTAATATATTTTCGATTCTTTTATGTTTGTTATATTTTTTAATGAGTTTATTTTTTTTTTCATATGTTATAAAATAATATAAATTTGTATTTATACATTTTACACTATATTAAAAGTGGAAGAAATAACTGGTACCATCGGCAAGCCAAATGTGGGTCTCTTTTCTCCAAATTTTGTAATTGCCTCGAGCGAAAAGTCAAGGAAATTTATCTACTACTTGTGGAATCTGCTGCGTCATCTGCATTTTGTTTTTGGGCGCGCATGGAAAGAGACACTGAACTGTGCGCCAAAAACAAAATGCAACTGTCCAAGCAGCAGATTCCACAAGTAGTAGATAAATAGATATTCATGAACATAAATTTCAAGTATTTCGTGGGTTTGCTTTGCAATTTTGACTCACATTACATAAATGGCTGTAAATCCATTGCGTTGACTTTCCTTAGCCCACAAAGTTAGCTCAAATTAGAATACTATTAGCCGCATATGGTGACAAATTTTCGTCACCAAATATTAAGTACAGTTCGAGTTATCGTGGATTGAAAAAGATGCTTGTTTTTTAGCAACCGGCACTGTAACTCATCCTTTCCTTCCCAACCTGTCCTTCCCAAGCCTGTCCTTCCCATCCCAAGCCCGTCCTTCCCAAGCCCGTCCTTCCCATCCCAAGCCCGTCCTTCCCAAGCCCGTCCTTCCCTTCCCAAGCCCGTCCTTCCCTTCCCAAGCCCGTCCTTCCCGTCCCTCTCAAGCCTGTCCTTCCCTTCCCTTCCCTTCCCTTCCCTCCCACGCCCATCCTTCCCTTCCCTCCCACGCCCGTCCTTCCCTCCCAAGCCTGCCCTTCCCTTCCCTCCCCAAGCCCATCCTTCCCTTCCCTCCCAAGCCCGTCCTTCCGTTCCCTCCCAAGCCCATCCTTCCACATCTTCCCAAGCCCGTCTACCCTTCCCAAACTTGTTCTTCCCTTCCCATCCAAGCCTGTCCTTCCATTCCCAAACCCGGCCTTCCCTTCCCAAACTTGTCCTTCCCTTCCCAGGCCCATCCTTTCCATCCATTCCCTTCGAATTTTTGGGAGAAAAGAGATTCACAATTGGCCTGCCGATGGTACCAGATATAAACTCTGTACTGGCGTTTTATTTCATAAAATGCCGAATCAAAATTGCAAATATATATTTATGAACATAAATTTCAAGTATTTCGTGGGTTTGCTTTGCAATTTTGACTCACATTACATAAATGGCTGTAAATCCATTGCGTTGACTTTCCTTAGCCCACAAAGTTAGCTCAAATTAGAATACTATTAGCCGCATATGGTGACAAATTTTCATCACCAAAAATTAAGTACAGTTAGAGATTCTCGTGGATCGAAAAAGATGCTTGTTTGCTTTTTAGCAACCGGCACTGTAACTCATCCTTTCCTTCCCAACCTGTCCTTCTCTTCTCAACCTGTTCGTCCTTTTCTAACCCTATTTCCTTACCTAATGTATCCCTAACGTTACCAAATTATCCATAGGAATCATGCCTTGTTTTGTTTAGGAATAGGAATTCTTGCGTATTGTGCAGCGTGCACTTAAATGGGTGCAAACTCCTAAAGATAGTACTAGATATTACTGTGGGTATGAAAGGTTTACCTGGGATTTGCCCTTCTTTCTCGGGTTGCGGAATGGATTGCCACGGACTGGATTGCCCCGGAACGGATTGCCACGGACTGGATTGCCACCGGAACAAATTGCCACCGGAACGGATTGCCACCGGACTGGATTGCCGCCGGAACAGATTGCCACTGGAAATCCGGTGGCAACCCGTTCCAGTGGCAATCTGTTGCAGTGGTCGTCCCATGCCGTGGAGTCCTTTTCGTGGCAATTTGTTCCGGTGGCAATCCAGTCCGTGGCAGACCGTTAAGGGGGCAATTGAGTTCCATGGCAATCCGTTCCTAGACCCATTGAGGATATATGGGGTAGCAAGGCGATTCCATCCCAGGCCAGTTCCGTCTTGACAATTCGCTCCAGTAAATTCACTCCAAACTTATTCCTCCCGACTATTTGGAGGACACCCATGCCCTACGGCCTCCGGAGCTCTGACTGCCTGCCCTCCGCGGCAGGCGGCCTGCGGCCGCGCAAAAATTTCGGGATGGGAAACTCGACAGGCTTTGAGAAATAAGAAGAAATAACATAACTCCTTATTAGGCTTCTTTTTCCCTGCCTTGCAGGCTTACTTTCCCTCTCCTTTCTGTTAGTATGCTCAGTGGATGAGCTTTATTGATAAATCACGACCATGCATACCTTATCCAGTATACAGAAGAACTAAACTAGTCAAGAACAGTTGTAAAACAAAAACACAGAAATATTCGACAAAAATTTTAAGATTATTGACCTTAGTAGTCGGCATCAGAATCGGTAAATTCCTCTTCGTCCTCCAATTCGGAGTCAGGAAAAGCGGAATGAAGCAAGTTATGATTGGGCGATGAGGTGAGATGACGCGGAGGCGGAGGAGAAGATGAAGAAGGAGGCAGGCCTTGGATGATGATGATGGAGCCGATCATGACCAGCAGGAGACCCAGCCACCAGAGCCAGCCCTCCCACTCCCCGAATCCGACCACCCCCGTCACCGCCTTAAGCAATTCTATTCTATCATTTGCGCCGTATTATGCTTACTTCCTTTCTTCTAATCCTAGCCTAAGGAATACAGGTTCACAAGGCCACATGCAAGAGGGAAAAGCTGTGGAACTGATAGGAGGAAGTTGGCGGCGGTGATGACGGCGAGAGTGGGCGCTGTGGCTGCTGCTCTGGCCAGGGCCCTGCTTTGCAGTCGCCACATCCACACCTGACTGAGGCACAGCGCGGCCACCAGCACTCCACGCAGCACCCCAACCCAGGACACCAGACCCTGCACAGAAGTTGACCTTTGCTTGCCAGGCGCGGAGCGAACGGGCAATTTTTCCTAAATTTTCCAGACTTTTTGAAATTTTGCCCCTCCCCTGACCCCAAAATCCTAGTTCTGCCACAGTTGCTGGCTTTCAATTATTCCTCATAGC
>JASANA010005770.1:0-13009 GCA_030248095.1 Ptycholaimellus sp. GST1_10 | reverse complement strand
CAGACAAGGAAATGAGAGCCCAGTTTTAAACGGGCACAAAACTTTGTGCAAGAGGCCGGCGCTGAGGGGGAAAATTGCGAGTGAGGCCAGACTGGTCCAGGGCAGACGCCTCCCCAGCACCTTGCTCATCTGCAGGGCCCCAAGCCAGTCTCTGAGCTGTAACTGAGATAAGGGGGAGAACTTGTCGGTGCGTGAGGAAGAGGGAGGCGGATGGGACGGCCACGGAGACTGCCGTGGCACTGGCCTGGGCCAGCCGCGGCATTTGGCTGGGCCAGAAGCTAAGAATGGCCTGGCATTCGCGTGATCTGCAATGTGCATTGCTATTTCTGGTTTAAGTCACCACGATTCATTCTTACCGATCAATTGAACTTTGTGCTTGGGACGATTCTGGGAGCCTGAATTCATGGCGAGCTGAATCTTGCATGCTGATTCATTGTGTCATAGTTGGAAATATTTATGCATAAGGTTGTTTTTAAGAGGCGTTTTTCGATAGGAGCACGAATCCCACACAAGGGGGTGAACATGAATTTTTTTACCCCCCTTTTTTATGACAGATTCCGAATCTGCATACATTTTTATGTTACTCCACCAATTTTGGCCGAAAAATATGCAGAAATGGGCTCACTACAGCTCCAAACGTAAAGGAAGGTCGAGATTTTGGCAAATTTTGTGTTTCAGGTACTTGCAGCCACTTTAAAGCCTATTTCTCAAGTATTTTCTGTCAGAATATAAGCATTATGGATATCGATCGAAAGCTTATAATCAACCAAAGAGCACTGTGACCTTT
The DNA here is from genome assembly GCA_030248095.1 of Ptycholaimellus sp. GST1_10. Lineage (NCBI taxonomy): Eukaryota > Metazoa > Nematoda > Chromadorea > Chromadorida > Chromadoridae > Ptycholaimellus > Ptycholaimellus sp. GST1_10. The sequence continues at coordinate 12,222 of JASANA010005770.1, read as the reverse complement.
GTTTTGCACAGAAAGGTGAATATGCAGAGAAAACGGCAATAACCTTCTTGATTTGCAAAAACTTGATTTTGTAATTTTTCTCAAAAATAGGCCATTTCTCAAAATTTTTGTAGAAATTACGCAATCTTAACTATCATTTTCGTTTTTCTCATGAAATTTTGGTCTAGAAATCTTGGATAAATTTTTATTCGGAGGTGAACCAAATACAATATTTTTACTTTTCTATGTCAGACTCAAAATTTGGCCTATGTTATAACATAGGCCAGTTTCACAAGGGTAAAATTTTGGCACTAAAAAACTTCCTGCTCTACCGTATCTGCACACTTCCCAATTTCCTTTTGTGAGCAGCTTACCATGAGCCTTATGCAAGTATCTACTAAGAAAAATTACTGGGTTTTCAACTTATTTTTTGAAAAATGGTCCAATGTATGAGGACAAGTCCCAAATTCGCCCTATGCTATAACATAGGCCCATAGTGACCAAAAAATTTGTTGTCTTGAAATTTGATTTTAATGCCCTAAATCGATGCACCGGCTTCAAATACACCCAAATATATAATTTTTATGCATAATTTTGATGAATTTTGAAGTTCGAAATTTTTAATGATCTTCTCAGTGTGAGACCAAAATGGTCAAGAAATGAAGAATTTTCAAAATTCAAAATCCATCAAAATTATGCATAAAAATTATATATTTGGGTGTATTTGAGGCCGGTGCATCGATTTAGGGCAGTAAAATCAAATTTCAAGACAAAAAATTTTTTGGTCACTATGGGCCTATGTTATAACATAGGGCGAATTTCGGACTTGTCCTCATACATTGGACCATTTTTCAAAAAATAAGTTGAAAACCCAGTAATTTTTCTTAGTAGATACTTGCATAAGGCTCAGGGTAAGCTGCTCACAAAAGGAAATTGGGAAGTGTGCAGATACGGTAGAGCAGGAAGTTTTTTAGTGCCAAAATTTTACCCTTGTGAAACTGACCTATGTTATAACATAGGCCAAATTTTGAGTCTGACATAGAAAAGTAAAAATATTGTATTTGGTTCACCTCCGAATAAAAATTTATCCAAGATTTCTAGACCAAAATTTCATGAGAAAAACGAAAATGATAGTTAAGATTGCGTAATTTCTACAAAAATTTTGAGAAATGGCCTATTTTTGAGAAAAATTACAAAATCAAGTTTTTGCAAATCAAGAAGGTTATTGCCGTTTTCTCTGCATATTCACCTTTCTGTGCAAAACAAAGGTCACAGTGCTCTTTAGTTGATTATAAGCTTTCGATCGATATCCATAATGCCTATACTCTGGCAGAAAATACTTGAGAAATAGGCTTTAAAGTGGCTGCAAGTACCTGAAACACAAAATTTGCCAAAATCTCGACCTTCCTTTACGTTTGGAGCTGTAGTGAGCCCATTTCTGCATATTTTTCGCCCAAAATTGGTGGAGTAACATAAAAATGTATGGAGATTCGGAATCTGTCATAAAAAAGGGGGGTAAAAAAATTCATGTTCACCCGATTCTTGCTCCTCTCATAAAACGTCTCTTAAACATTTGTATTGTGTATTTTAATCATTTATGCTTCAAATTGATGAAATTCAAGGCTTGTGACGTTTATTGTGCAAGGCACAAAGAAACTCGACCTACCCATCACCACATCGGCAAAGCAAAATCACAGCGAAGCGATACAAAGGCATTCAAGAGATCACAGTAAAATCAAAATATCAAATATGACGATTATAAATGACTGCATAAATGCGAACAAAACTAATGCAATAAACAGGATAGTTTCAAAATTCGAAAACAATTTGATTGTGCTGCTCTTTATTAGCAAAGCTTTTTCAAAGCCAGACGAACTCTCCAGTGTCCAGATTCTTGGCCAGCAGACTGCCCTCGTACTGGCCGTTGGGCACGACGTGGTAGTAGCTGACCCTGCCCCTGCACTCATCCTGCAACCCCTCTCTTCTCTCCCTGCCCCTCACTCAACCTCCTGGCCAAACCTGTAGGAAGTTGAGCATCTGCTTGGAGATCATCTGGCAGCCGGACAGACTCACCTCCTCCAGTCCATGGCAGCGCTGCGCCAGGCTCTTCATCGCCGAATCCGTCACCCCCGTGATCCCTGCACTCTTCCTGCCTCTTTCTCCCCTCTCTTACTCTGAGACTGGCACCAGAAAGGGAGACGAGGCGCAGGTTGGGACAGTTCCTGGCCAGGGCGCTGACGGCGGCGTCGCTGAGCTGCGGATTGCCGCGCAAGTAGACCGCCACCAGGCTGGCACCCGCCCGCTCCACCAACCGCTCCAGCAGGGCATCGTCCAGCACTCCGCCGCCGACCCCGGACAGGTCCAGCTGGAGGGGAGGGAGGCTGGAGAGAGGAGGGTGGAGGGTGGAGGGAACCTTCTGGAGGTTGGTGGCGTTGAGGGCCAGAGCTTGGAGAACGGCGGGGGCAAGGGAGGTGCAGGAGGCCAGGCAGAGGTTCTCCATGCGGAGGGCGCGCTGAGGGTCGCTCAGCAGCTCGGCCAGGGACTCCATGTTCAGCTTGTGCAGGAAGTTGAGGCCTGCTTCCACATAGGATGAAGCTGGTGCCATAAGAGGCAGATGGGAAGAGGCTAACTTAAGGCGACAAGGCCGTTGGTGCAGAACTCGGAAATGTGCTGTATGCCGATGTCTGTGAGCTTGTCGAAGCTTCCGCCTCAAAACAAATGCTTATCGACGCTGGTTGATGAATGCAAATATAAATGAACCTAGATCGAGACAGTGAAGCTGCGGTCCAAGAATCTGCAGCACGCCGCCGAGGAATTGGTCGGACAGAAGGCCAAATCCGGAGAGGTTCAGGCTGCGCAGCTGTGGGAGGCCGTGGCACATTTCGTAGAACTCCAATTCTTCAAATGAGTAGAATTAGGAGTCCTAGGAAATTAGTGGACATTAGAGCGATTGACCTGTGGCAGTTGTGTCAACGCCGCGGAGGACGAGTTTCTCCAGGCTTTCCGGCAAGGCCTCCAGGACCTGAAAATAAAGTGAGTTACTTCAGGCTATAGGATGCGGAGGAAAGGGAGACCTCGGCTGTGAGCTTGTGCTCGTTTCGACTGCAGAAGGAGAGGTCGAGGGTGGTCAGATGGCGACTGTTCAAGACCAGGCCTTCCAGGCCTGTGGGCGCGATGTTCATGCCCTCTTTTAGTTTCACTATCTACAAGCTCATCTCACTCTCTCTCCACCTTTCATCCTTGATTATTCAATCAAGTTTAGCCAGTAGTAAGTATATGGAAGCCGAAAATAGGCCAAATTGGTCTTGCTTATTGAACATTAGAATAAAGAGTAGTTTTGGAACCTTGAGTCGCCCGCAGTGGGCGGCTAGCCTAAGAAGGCCTTCCTGGCGCAGTTGAAGGCATTCGGAGATGTTGAGGCACTCCAGGTTGTTGCCAAGGCTTGCAGCAATAGCTTCCAAGTCCTGGCAACTGAGGCTACGCGCCCCGCTCAGGTTCAGACCGTCAACAGCATTTCATTTCTAACCACATTGCTCAAAAAAATCGACTATCAACTGGCAATTCGTCGGTGCCTTGAGACCAGCTGGACGATGTAATGCGAAGCGACGGCTGCGCAGCCTTTCAGGTTCAAGCTTTCCAAGCTACCGCTCCTGCAAAACTTATCCCATCACCTGCCAAGCCCTTGTAGTCAAAAATTCTGATAGTTGAACTCTTCAAAAGTCCCAAAATTTATGCTGATTCCAAAATCATATCCTTGCCAAAACTTTGAGGCACCAAAATCCTAGGGCGCGACAGCGCCCTAGTTATGAATGGGTGATCGAGTTTTTGGGTGGTTGCATGTCCCGAGGTTCAGCGCCTTGGATATTGGTTAAAACTATGGACATATGCATATCAATCGAAAGCTCTTAAGGTGCTGCCGATGACGAAAATCGTGAAATATTGATTTCGGCCCTGGTATTTTAGAAATTTTGAAAAAACGTGCAAAAAATGGCATAAAAAAGGACATCTCCGAATTAGAAGTGTTCCCATTTTAGAACAAAAGCGAAAATTGTTTAAGCTTTCTAATGGTGTCATTTTTGTCATAGGTTCCCTGGAGAAATTTCCCAATCAATTCAGATTTGTGGATGACATTTTGTCGAGGTTTGTGCTCTACCCACTTTGCTTATGTTTCAATGATGCCAAACTGCGCAGTTTTACGTGTTCCGTTAACAAGTTCCCCTCCCCATCTTTAAATTGATGCACAGGTCAATCTACATATTTCTAATGCGCTAAGGGTGGCTCAATGTAAATCATAATTTTCTTGAAGTCTTGTTCATGTGGCGAACACGTAGCCTTGTTAATGTGGGAAAATTAAAAAACTGCCTTCCACATGAACAAGATATAGACAAGACTAAAATGCTACAGCATAAGAAGCTTATGAATTTGCGATCATCAAAAAGATATAGACAAGTTGTAACACAATCGTAATTTAGTTTGATTTGAATTGTGATAAATTGTAACATGTCCATTTCATTGGCATTGTCCACCTAAAAACTCCACTGTTCATTCATAAGCAGGCGGCAATTTTGGCCCAACAAACATAAAACTTAAGAACAATTAATAAAAAAGTAAATTACAAAAAAAGTAAAAATTCAATAAAATGTCATAATAAATATACATCGAAAAAAATTGTTGAATTTTTAAATATAATAAAACTAAAATTTATCTTTAAGGTATAGAAAAATGAACAGCATTGTAATCAAAAGGAAGGTAAAATTCAGTTTTGCAAGCATTCGAAATATGCTCGATTTTTATTGTGCATTGGGCATTTATTTCTTCTTTTTGAGATCTAAGGTTCAATAATTAATCCACAAAATTTTTTAAAAATAAACTTGAAAAATTATTTAAAAAATTAAGCAAAATTGAAGATAAATTGGATTATTCTACTGGTTTCTGCCATAAATTGCCGCCTGCTTATGAATGAACAGTGGAGTTTTTAGGTGGACAATGCCAATGAAATGGACATGTTACAATTTATCACAATTCAAATCAAACTAAATTACGATTGTGTTACAACTTGTCTATATCTTTTTGATGATCGCAAATTCATAAGCTTCTTATGCTGTAGCATTTTAGTCTTGTACAATATACTCTTAACATATAATGATAAAATCTAAAAACATTACGCGGAAAAATTAGGGAATGCAGATCCGTTGATGGTGAGCCAGTTTAGACGGAGTTCCCAAAGGTCGCCCTGAGTCCGCAGCAGTGCTGCCAGTCCCGCGTCCGAGACTCTTCCGCATCGAATGATCTCCAGCTTGCGCAGCTTGGCGCGTACCCCAGCCAGCGCCTCCAGAAATGCATCATCTGAAACAACTTCCGCCAAGAGTTCCCCAGCCAGAAGGACAAATAGAGCCTCACCGATGTATATGGACCGCTGTAGAGTTAGCTGGGTAAGCTGGGGGCAGAGGAGGTGGTAGCAGATGCTGGGCAGAAGGGCCGGTTGAAGAAGATCGTGGTCGATGAGGAAGTAGAGGAGGCGTTGTTTGGCGCTGGGGGGCAGGCTTTTCTGCGATAACACTGGCGAGAGCTGGTAAACGAAAATGTTGCCTCAGCATGAGAGTGGTCAAAAGAGAATGAGACCAGCTGGAAGTTGCGGGAGATGACCTGAAGACAGAGGTCGGAGAGGTCCTTCATGTTGTGCTCCAGTGGACGGAAACTCCCTTTGTGCCGGACATTCAGAGAACACTTCTCACTCAACTCCTTTCCCTGGTAGGTATTTGAGTTCATCTACTTCAAAACTGCGCAGTTTCCGCCGCATGCTCCATTCCTCTTTCAAAACTCGGACAGAAATAGTACCTGAAATCATGGAGACGACTTTCCTGGACTACCTCGCCACTTTCAACGCCGACAGCATTCGGCAAAGCCAATCTCCTCAAAGCCTCACTCCAACCAGCCAGTTCATTTGAAGGCAGGCTTTCGAGGAGCGGGCTGTGGGTGTAGCTGTGCTGCGCTTCCTGCCAGCCCTGAGCCAGGAGCTGCTGCTTCGTCTGCTCCTCCTCCCGGCCCCCTACCAGCTCAGCGAGCTCACAGCCTGGGCCTCTGCCGGACGCCAGGCGGAGGTCAAGGCGGCCGTCCAGCAACTGCTCAAGCAGAGGTGGCCCTGGAGTCTTTTGGCCCCCAGCTAGCGGCGAGTGGCAACTGCTGAAGGATCCTGGTGGAGGATGAGGATGGAAGTGTAGCGCTGGACGCGGGCTTCAAGCGCAGTCTCTCCGCGGCCCTGCTGCCGCCGCAAGGCTCCTGTCTCTCCAGACTGCTCCCCGCTTCCATAGATGCAAGGCATGCCAAGGTGCAGGCGGGAGGGATTGATGAATGGGAGCAGGGTAGGGGGGCGATTGCAGAGGGCGGGAGAGCTGGAGGAGTACGGGCGGCAGCGCTGGGAGGCCCTGTTGGAGTACCTGGCGCTGCCCAGCAACGCCAGCGCCCGCGAGGTCTCCAACGAGATGAAGGAGATGCTCGCCTTTGCTGGCCTAGTCCGACAGCCGCGATCTGTTCACTCATCCATTCTCTCGCTTCTTCAGCAGTGAACAGAGGGACTTGTAGAGGGAGGAGGAGGTGGAGATCACCTCGCTGGGCTTCCAGTTCCTGCTGATGGAGCGCCATCGTCAGCTCTGGGCCTACCTCCTCAAGTTCCATCTTTCTCGCCTTTCTCAAGTGGCAAAGAGGGAGTAAATGGGTATGAATGAATAAATAGGTACTTGGAGCAGACGGGAGCTAAGAGCGGGGAGGCAGAGGCGGCTCGTTGCCTTCGTTTTCTCTGCCGTCTTGCCTTCACCACAGCTCATCAGCCATATTCCACCAGGGTTCCGTTCAATTTGCTTAGCTTTTCGAATAGAAAATGAGAAGAAAAATATAATTGCCCACAGGATTCGAAGCAAGCTATTTGCTTAGAACATAACGATGCATTTATGCTTGATTTCAGGGGGACGAGGACGTGGGCGATTTTTTGCAGCATCTGCGGCAAATCGGACTGGTAAACTTTGAGCTGGGGCTTGTAAGAGTAAAGAATCTCTCAAAAGATCCAAAGAAAGAAAGGATACTCCAAATTTGGGGCAAATAATGAACGCTATAGTTCTCTGAATTGTTCATTAAAAAGATCCCAATTTGCAGGTGAACATGCGGAAGCGCAAAGACGGCTGGTTTTACGCCACTCCCCAGCTGCGCCTCCTCCTTGCAGCCACCAGCACGCCGTTCCAAGAATCTTCTGTTAGTGCCTGGCATTCATGGCTTCCCATTTCTAACTCTTTCTCACGGCCTAGCTGAAAGAAGAGGAGGGAAAGTTCCTGGCCATCGAGTCCAACTATCGCGTCTATGCCTACACCAACAACGTCCTCCAGGTACTCAGCTCTCCTCATTCCCATCTGGACTGGAGAAGGAGGAGATTCTCCATGCAGCTGGCCATCTTGTCCACCTTCGCAGATCTCATCTATCGTTTCGCCAACATGGCCGTCGCTCTCCTCACCCGCGAGAGCCTTCGAAGAGCTTTCCAGGTATACTACCCTCCAAAAACCCTTCACCCTTCCAGCTGCTTTCTGGACAGAACGCTCAGGGTATATTGTAGGTGGGAATAAAAAGCGGGCAGATGCTGGACTATCTGCGAGCGCACTCCTTGGGCGCCGACTTCCGCGAGGCCAAGGAACGCTACTCGGAGCTGCCCATCTTCAGACACGCCGTCGCCGGACAGGCTCCCATTTCTTTCTTCATCTCCTTTGAGCCCTTCTCAGATGGAAGAGGCTTTGGACAGGCCTCCGCCCTCATTCCGCCCGCCGTCAGCGATCAGATCCGCCTCTGGGAGCTGGAGCGGGACCGCTTCACCTTCGCTCCTGTTTCGGTTGCTTCTTCTTAGAGGCAGGCAGGCAGGCAGGAGAGGAAGGCTGGGCTGTAGATGTACAGCAACTTCGAGAGCATGGCGGACTTCGACCGGCTGCGAGACTGGGCCAGTGAGAGGGGGCTGGTGGAATGGGAGAACCCCGACACCCGCACACTCATCCTATCTCAAAGCGGTCAGCTTTCCTATCATTTTGCTGGCATTTGTGACTATCGGTTGATCACTGTTGCAGGGCATGATGAGGTGCGACATTTCTGGAATTCCCAGAATTGATTCTTGATGTTTATAAAAAAAAGCAAACGGATTTTTTTGCCAAATGTGGGATATGATTACGAAACATACTCCGCCCAAATTTTAAACAAGTATATGGCGCAGAGCGCAATAGGTGACCGCGGAGCTAAACACCTCACAAGTCTTAACTTTTACGAGTTTTACCCAAATAAGGGATGTTTCAAAAGGTTGGGGACCAAATCCAGAACGTTGCAGAATTTTATTACCTTTCAAGTAAAAAAAGTTTGTCACAAACCATTGAAAATTCGCCATTTCTTAACATACCCCATTTTTCAACCTTTCTACTCAAAAAAATAATGGTTCAAATGCTCCGGGACTTGTTCCAGCCCTCCAGATCTTCTTCAAATTTTATTACCTTTCAGCAAAAAAAGTTTGTCCCAATCCGTTGAGAATTCGCCATTTCTCAACAAACCCCATTTTTCAACCTTTCTACCCAAAAAAGTAATGTTTCAAATGCTCCGGGACTTGTTCCACCACTCCAGATCTTCTTAAAATGTTATTAAGAGGCGTTTTGCGAGAAGAGCACGAAGGGCCAAAGGGCCGAGACCCATGGTTTTTTGACCCCCCTTTTTTATGATAGGAATCAAAAGTACAATATGTGGGAAGTAAAATTTATAAATATACTTGGTGTCAAAACTCAATATCCATGGCAGGACAGCTCTGACAAGTTGTAGGTCGGAAAATTTGAGTTTTTGGCGATTTTTTTCATAAAACTCAAATTTCAGACCCATTTTTATGCTAAAAGTACCCATTTTGGGTATCGATCGATTCGTTTACATTAGCTGCATACAACTATGACAAAAGGTTTTAAAGTTTTTACCAAAAAATTTCATATTCTATCAAAAAACCAAATATATGGGATAAAATGTAATTTTGAAGATTCACGAAAACTTGACATTTCTCAAAATTTTTTGGTTTAAAATCTGGTTTTTGACTTCGCCATCGTATTTCTCGCAAAATTTTGGTCAGAAAATGTGTTCAAACTTGCCAATAAGGGGTGGCCCAAATGAGATATAGACCCAAACATGACTAGAACCAGAAAAATGCCCTATGTTATAGCATAGGGCATTTTTGCTGATGTAAAATTTTGATGCTAAAAAACCTCCCGCTCTTCAGGAACACGAAACTGCTCAATTTCCTTTTGTGAGCTTATCAACGTAAGCCTTAGGCAGGTACTTGGCAAAAAAAATGCAGGGTTTTAGTTTATATACATGAAAATTTATCCAAAGTGTACGGACAGGTCGAGAATTCGCCCTATGCTATAACATGGGGCAAAGTTGACCAAAAATTTTTTGCCTTGAATTTTAATTCCAAGGCCCTGAATCGATGCTCTGGTCTCAAATACACCTAAAAATATCATTCCTATGCCCAATTTCATCATATTTTGAGATTAAGTGCTTCAATGTTATTTGTTCAAATTGGTCCCAAATGAGAAAAACTACCAAAAGATCATGTTTCAAAATATGATGAAATTGGGCATAGGAATGATATTTTTATGTGTATTTGAGACCAGAGCATCGATTCAGGGCCTTGGAATTAAAATTCAAGGCAAAAAAATTTTTGGTCAACTTTGCCCCATGTTATAGCATAGGGCGAATTCTCGACCTGTCCGTACACTTTGGATAAATTTTCATGTATATAAACTAAAACCCTGCATTTTTTTTGCCAAGTACCTGCCTAAGGTTTACGTTGATAAGCTCACAAAAGGAAATTGAGCAGTTTCGTGTTCCTGAAGAGCGGGAGGTTTTTTAGCATCAAAATTTTACATCAGCAAAAATGCCCTATGCTATAACATAGGGCATTTTTCTGGTTCTCGTCATGTTTGGGTCTATATCTCATTTGGGCCACCCCTTATTGGCAAGTTTGAACACATTTTCTGGACCAAAATTTTGCGAGAAATACGATGGCGAAGTCAAAAACCAGATTTTAAACCAAAAAATTTTGAGAAATGTCAAGTTTTCGTGAATCTTCAAAATTACATTTTATCCCATATATTTGGTTTTTTGATAGAATATAAAATTTTTTGGTAAAAACCTTAAAAACTTTTGTCAAAGTTGTATGCAGCTAATGTAAACGAATCGATCGATACCCAAAATGGGTACTTTTAGCATTAAAATGGGTCTGAAATTTGAGTTTTATGAAAAAAATCGCCAAAAACTCAAATTTTCCGACCTACAACTTGTCAGAGCTGTCCTGCCATGGATATTGAGTTTTGACACCAAGTATATTTATGAATTTTACTTCCCACATATTGTACTTTTGATTCCTATCATAAAAAAGGGGGGTCAAAAAACCATGGGTCTTCCATTCGTGCTCCTCTCAAAAACCGTGTCTTAACTTTCAGCAAAAAAAAAGTTTATCCCAATCCGTTGAGAATTCGCCATTTCTCAACATACCCCATTTTTCAACATTTCTACCCAAAAAAGTAATTTTTCAAATGCTCCTGGACTTTGTTCCCACCCCTCCAGATCTTCTTAAAATTTTATTACCTTTCAGCAAAAAAAAGTTTGACCCAATCCGTTGAAGATTCGCTATTTCTCAGGACATACCCCATTTTTCAACCTTTCTACCCAAAAAAGTAATGTTTCAAATGCTCAAATTCCGGGTCTACCCCTCCAGATCTTCCTAAAATAGCATTACCTTTCAGGGAAAAAAAAATTTTTGTCGCAATCCGTTGACAATTCGCCCGTTCCCAGCATTTCCAGATACATATATATATATATATATATATATATACGCATATATCAGGACAAAAGTTCAGTAACCTCTATAGACCGCGGAGCGGCCCTTCGGGCCGCGCCCCGGTCAAAAAACAAAATACACAATAGTTTAAAAATTGTAGTTTGGTTTTACATATTATCTCGTCTGGCTGGGCAGAGACAAGACTGGCAATAGGCTCCGTCATGGACTGGAGAAAGCCAAGCCAGGTACCCGCGTCTTGGATGATATTTTGCGATGAGGGAAGGACAACAGCTCTCTTTCATCTCTCTTTCATCGCAGAGCAAAGAAACGGTAACTATGAGATGACTGATGGGGTGAGGAAAGGGGTTTAAATAAGGTCCATTGTTGCTGCAGACGGGAGGAGGGAGGTAGCCAGGCAGCGTGTAGCAGGGAATGCATGAGGGCATGTAGAAGGTCTGAAATTGGGGCTTTGTTGAGAGCGGTCTCAACGGATTGGAACAGGGGGCAGAGAAAGGAAAGAGGGTTGACTAGAGGAGCTTGTCCTTGGAGCACAGGAGAGGGGCTAAAACTGAAGGCTCCGTCCCCGCCAGCATCTGAGCTCCCGTGCCGCGCTCTGCCCATCACTCGCCTGCTCATCTGCCGCAACCTCAGCATCTCTCATCTACCATTCAGCCACACAGCCGGCCAAAGACAGAGGAGGGAACCGAGCCCAGAGCTCCTGGCGAAGTGTGGCAGTGAAGGTGTTGATGAGGGCAAGGGGTGGTGGGCAGCGAGGAAGAGAAGATCTGAGCCCCAAGACGAGGTAGAGGTTGCCCAGCCAGTCCAGCCGGCCAAAGACAGAGGAGAGGCCCAGCCAGAGCTCCTGGCGAAGTGTGGCAGTGAAGGTGTTGATGAGGGGTAGGGTGGTGATGGAGGAAGAGAGATTGTAGCCCCAGACGAGGTAAAAGTTGCCCAGCCAGTCCAGCCGGCCAACAGAGGAGGGAACCGAGCCCATAGCTCCTGGCGAAGTGTGGCAGTGAGGATTGTGACGATGAGGGCAAGGGTGGTGGCAGCGAGGAAGAGAAGATCGTAGCCCCAGACCAGGGAAATCTGGCCCAGCCAGTCCAGCCGGCCAAAGACAGAGGAGGGAACCGAGCCCAGAGCTCCTGGCGAAGTGTGGCAGTGAAGGTGTTGGGATGAGGGCAAGGGTGGGTGGGATGAGGAGAAGGAGACTTGGTTATACCAGGTAGTTGTCAGCGAAATCCCAGCCGGCCAAAGACAGAGGAGGGAACTGAGTCAGAGCTCCTGGCGTGAAGCGTGGCAGTGAAGGTGTTGATGAGGGCAAGGGTGGGTGGCAGCGAGGAGAGACAGTTGTAGGCCCAGACGAGGTAAAGTTGCAGCAGTACGTAACTGAACGAAGTACA
>JASANA010005769.1:0-45164 GCA_030248095.1 Ptycholaimellus sp. GST1_10 | reverse complement strand
TAACCAATGGGCCATGATGAGAAGGGGGAAAGAAGGGGAGAGTTGGGGGGAGGGGAAGGCGCGATAGCACAAAGTCAGGGCTCTCAGACAACACAATCACACAGGTTAAGCGAGCCGAAACACACCTTCGCTACCAGATGCGGACACAGATGCTCTCATGATCAAACTCAGACACTATTGGAGCGGCTAGGGAAGCCAAGGGCAGAGCTACAGAATTCACAACAAAACAACCCTTTACTGAGCTTGAAATCGTCAAAAGGGGACAAACAAATGGGGGAGGCGGAGAGGTGCAAAAGGAGGGTGGCTACTGGCCCCAGAGGAAGGCCTCCACGGCCTCTAGCTCCGGCCGCACCCACGCCTTCTTGCCGCCTTCCTCTCCCACCAGCGCCGCACGGTCGCTGCCCGGCACAGCCTACAAACCCTAACTGGACCTCCAAACCCTCCCACAAAAACCCCTCCGAAATCCCCCCCCGGGAAACAAGGCAGGAACTGAGAGAGAAGAAAAAGGGAGGCAAAATAAGGACCAGGGAGGCTAAGGGGGCCAGGCTAACCCGGAAGATGTAGTCGAGGGCCACGTCCAAGTGCCACTCCCACATGTGCATCACCAGACCGGCGGCCACCATCTGAGGCCGGCAGGTGACCTTGTGGCTCACCAGGTAGACGTTGCCCCCCTCCTACAACCAAAAATCCAGAGAGGCCGAAAAGGAAAGGCAAGGGAAAGGTGGACGTTCAAGGCATCGCGAACAAAGGGGGACACCTCCTTCATGAGCGCCAAAAGGTCGAAGCGGCCGTCCTTGGGGACCCGCTTGTGCAGCACCTCAACCGACTGCTAAGGGCCACGAACGGAAAGGAGTAGGAGGGAAGAGAAACCGGGCCGGTGAAGAGGCTGCGCTGGCGGCGCAGCGAGCGAGCCAACTCCCAGATGACGATGACGGCGTGGGTGATGTTCAGAGCGGAGGTGATGTCCGGGCGCCGCAGAAGCCAGGCGGGCCCCAGCACCAGCCGCCCTCCCAGCAAAGCCCCACCCCCCAACTTCTCCACGGCACAGTGGGCCTCCGACACGCGCATCTCGCTCCTTCGAGGCTACTTTTCTCTCTCTCTCCCTTGTAAACCCCACCTTAGGCCTAAGCCGAATTAGCCAACCTAAATCTCTAGGGGAAGAAAAGGCAAAGGAAGGGAAGAAGGGAGGGCAGCTGGGACGAATGAAACCAAACTGGGCCAGCCAGAGGGGTGCGATAGGCCAGCTTAGGCACACCCCCCCAGTGCAGCAAGGGGGGGGGGAACAGGGAAGGGCGTTGAGCGGGCTGAGCCAGCCCCAACCAGATGTCTATAGCTAGCAAACCAAAGGACGGCCTTTTGAGCCAACTGATACCCTTCCGCCTACACCCCTAGGCCTGCCCAGGCGAAAGACAGCCAACCGTGACAGGAAACTGGCTGGGAAACAAGGCTTCCCACAACCTAGACCACTGCTTATGCTAATCGCTCTGGCTTGCGGTGTGTCAAAACCAGCAAAAGGACGAGAATTGTCGGCTGAGCGGAGCAATTAAAAATCAGCAAAACAAAATAGGCGAAAATAAACATCCATCATGGGTAGTCAAGCCAAAGAGGGAGAGTCAGAAAGACGGCGGGGAACAAATCTGGGGCCATGGGAACGAATAGGCGTGGGGACTGAAAAGGCAACGGAATTGGGGAAGAGCACCCAGCGCCGCAGCCGAGGGAACGCCTCCTGCCGCCCCATCTTCACCCCCAGGTCCACTGCTAATCACCTCACTCCCTCTATACCCCTCCAAGCCAGGACAAGGGCTGAGAAAGGGAACCAGGAGAAAGCGCCAAGGCCGACGAAGGAGAGGTGAGCGGAGAAGCGGAGAGCTGGGGCGCGGCGACGGGGGCCGCCCCCAACATCCCCCACCACGCCTGGACCAGCCACCACCACCACTGGATCCAAAACGCCACCAGGTACCGCACTTGCATCATCTGCAATTAGCAACCAACCCCAGAACCACTCAATGAGGGGGACCAGGCACGGTAAGAGGGAAGCAGGGGGACCCTGGGGAGACAGTAAATAATGCACTCTCCCTCCCTCTCCCCCTCCTAGCCTAGGAGGGGCGGGAGGAACGACGCGCGCGCGCAGAAGGGCGGCAAAAGTGGAAAGGGAGAGGGGAGACAGTAGCCATTCACCCCTCCAACCCCCCCTGCGCAAAAAAGCCGTTCCTACCCACCCTCAGCCTGTTTCCCAATCTGAGCGACCCTTATATACGACCCCCGAACGGATTTGTCTGGGGCACAGACCTCGGAAAGCAGGACCCTTGCGGCCAGCCTAAGACGCTTACGGCCACTAAAGGGGACTCAAGTCCCGTGGAGACACCCGGAGGGCGTGTCCAAGGGGGATTCCCTCTTGGTGTCCCCACGGCAGGGCATCAGCTAAGACCCAATCAGCAATTCCCCGCCCTTGTCCTGCTTCCACCGGCACCGGTCTGGGCCCCTCCTTTTGCTTCAACCTTGACTACCCCGCATACTTTTGACAAACGGCCGCTATATGACCTTGGCTGAGATTGAGGGCTAGCTGGAGAGTAGGCAAGGGAAAACCAGTCCCACAAAACCCAGGAAAGGGGATAATGGGACGACCAGAAAAAGGGGGCGGCTCTGACAATCAGATGGCACTCTGAAACGGCCCTGTCCCCCAACAGATGGTCCCACAATGCCACATTCGCTACAGCCTCAGCCATGCAGGATGAAGAAAAACACCACTTACCACCGCAGGAATGGCCGTCGATAGGAACACCCCTTTTTCTGCCGACAAGCCCAGATTTGCCAATAGAAATTGAGGCGAAGCCTGGGCTGTTCGGAAAAATCAAGGGTGTCCAGGAAGAAAACGCACACAACAAAAAGCCGACTGAGGAAGGCAGTTCCTGTCCCCTGCTGAGGCCTAGTTATCTACTTTTAGAAATCCAGATAACCGAAGCCCAGCAAAGGTTAGGACCAACCCAGAAAAGCACAGCAGTGAACTGAAGAAGACTTACCAACAGCCAAACGCACTCCCCGGAGGCAAGAGGCGCAGGCACGCCTGAGATTAGGCGTGCGCCGCTGCTTCTTGCCACAGGGTAAGGCGGACGAAGGACCCCGACAGGCGTCCTCTGCAGGCATTTGTTGGCGCTGCGAGAGGCTAACAAAATACCTGCGAGAGGTAGGCTGCCGGGGTAAACGACGAGGGATGAAGGGGGGAAGGAGGCGGGGAACTCCTGCCATAGTGACTCAAGGGACAAAAGATAGGGCGAGGGGCAATGCCTGCCTATCCTTAGGCTCTTGAGTCAGCAAGCGGGAACAACGACGAGAGGGGCGGAGTCGATGAGGAGAGGGCAAACAAGGGGCCGTCTTTTATACCCCAGCAGGGCCAACAAATGAGGCATTCCCCTAAGGGGAAAGGCGACAACCACGGTTTCTCGCCACCACCAGCCTCACCTTTCTCCCTGCCCCAGAGGGGAAAGTAGACAAACGCGAAATTTTCGCCAGCCCCAGCCTCCTCACTCGCCAACCCACCACCCCAAACACCTCCCCACTCACCGGCCGCAAGACAAAACAACAACAAATGGATCACAACTGGAATCCTGTGAGGGTCGGAAGAGGGGAAGAGAAGGAGAACTGGAAGAGCGAATGAGCCACTCTGTGACTACAGTGCGTATTAGACCAATCCTCAACCTGACGCCCACACATCTGGGCGGGATAAACAGGCCCTGCCTTCATGCAACACACTCCTCCTCACCCTTCGCCACCGCACCCGGCCAACAAATGTCCCACCACATCGGGCCAGAAGTTTATCGAATCAAAAAAGCAAAAGGAATCAGACATGAATACCACGTCACCACCAGTGCGGGGAGCGAGACCCCTGAGAAGGACCACTACTGCGGAAATAGGTCACCATGGGAGTCACGTCCTCCAAACTATCACTCAGACCGGAGGCTGCTTGACCCCCGGAAGCCTGACCGGAAGTACCAGCATCCTCCGTCACACTCACCGGGAGAGGATCACCGACAGCACCCGCATGCGCACCTCAACAGGAAGCGTGTAAAAACAGAGCAGGAAAATTCGGCGGAAATACAGGGATGGAAGCAGGACGGAGTGGGTGCCGCGTGACTGGAGTCGGAGGCCACCAAAAGGGAAGCGACGGAGTGAGGTCCAGAGTACCCACCGGCGGCCGGCGATGGGCCTGCCTGAGCCGGGATCTCCACGTACTCCCCGACGGATGCTCCACCTCCCTCCCACTCCCCCTCCACGCCATCTCCCACCAGCCAGCGGGCATCCGGCTCAGCACCTCCGTCCATCCCTGCCAACGACCCAGTCAGAAGAACCCAGACCACCAGGAGCAAGGGAGCAGACAATCGCGCAGGTGGACCACTTGCTTGGCCTTCTTCACCGGCGGCATCCCAGGAGGCCCCGAAGACTTGGCCAGAGCCACGCGGATCAGAGCGGCCAACCCCTCCTTGGAGGACTGACTGGCAGGACGGAGCATCGGGGTCGCCGGGGGCCGGGAGTGCTGGAAGCCGGTGGGGTCTTCACGCTCGCCAGTCCCCACGGGACGCTGCCAACGGGCGTCCACCCCTGGCAACCCGACAGGGAGGCCGTGGGTCAGGCGCCAGCGGATGACGAACGCTGGGACAGGCTGCGTCACCAACTCCGCAAACCCTGCCCCAACTCCGCGGTGGGCCACTGACGTCGCACGCCCCGCTGCAACAAACTGACACCCCGCTGAGACAAGAGAAGGATGACCAAGTGGAAATCCTGCTCCGCCCAGGAGAGGTCACGAGCCTTCTGCCGGAGTCACCGCTCCGACGAAACAGGTTTGGGAAACATCACATTATTTAATTAGATTTTTAATTTTTAATTTTCTCAAATGCAATCGTTATAGCAGCTTTTTAAATGTTTTTAAAAAGTTAAGTAAATTTTAACTCATATTTATTTTCACTGAAGCCGTATGCATGAAATTCAGCTGGATTCAATTGCTCATCCTTCCAATATTCAGCAATCGAAAAAATCTTCACAATCCAGCTTTACATTCTTCTAGATTCGTCAAATGAGCAAATAATTTTTTAGTAATTCAATTTTTGAGTGGTTTATTTATTGATGGTTCTATTATATCTTCAGAAATTGTGCGTGCATTTCCCGTTTTTTTGCATTCATAAGCTTTCGTTTTTGTTTTTTATTTTTGCTTGGTTTTATCTTTCTTTTGTTAACTTGTCCTCATTTTATTGCATCAATTTAGTTTTTATTTTTTTATCCGATGTTTAATTTAGTTTTTTTACCGCATCTATTTTTATTTGACTCAGTCAAACTTCAATGTTGTTGATATTTGCATTTAGGGATGCTTTCTCTTTCATCGTGAGTGCAGACATTTTTAAAGAGTGCTCCCTTTAGCTATCCAATCATCTTTTGTGCTGTATAAATCAATCGAACTCAATCAGTTATTATTTAGCATATTTCCGATTTATTCCAGCATGTCCAGCATGCCCCTTTGATCCGATTCTGCTACAATAACATAGCCAATGGATAGCACAGTTTAGCTTTTTATGAACTATTGGTTGCGGATTAGGAGTGAAACTACATAAGACCAACACAGGTATGTGAGGAGCACTCGGAGGAATGCTGATTCCTGTGGTCTTCTAACCATCCTTGTACAATTTGTGAAATCGCAGCTTACCAGGTACAGTTGCAAACTGCGCAGATTTGTAATGCCGAAAAATGACCTAAATTTGAACAAATTTGACATTTTCGAAGTATAAAAACAAATTTTGCAACCTGGGGGAGTTCTGATTGAGTTTCGGCAGCCCTGAATTACCCTAAAAACATCATTTAAACGCCAAAAATGCAGAATTGGGACTGCACGGCGTGCCTTCGTCACGGACAAGGCTTAGCATTCATATACTGGATATATGCGGAATGACGGACGAAAAATGGGGTAACAGCTTAAGCGGGCCTTGGCGCCGCGCTAACTAATTATTTAATGTGGCTGAAGTTTGAAAAAGACGATTTGAAAAATATTAACCGTAGATTTTTACGCGAAACTAACCTGTTCAGCAATTTAACAGTGTGGAGCATATGCGTCTTCACAGTGCGGAGCATAGGCGTCTAAGGGTAAAAACGGATTTGTTTTGTCTCGCTTTTCTTCACCATCTATTAAGAGCTATAGTCAAGCATAAAGTGCTTAGAAACGACATTGATTGTTCGGAATAGTTTTTGACTTGAAGAGCGACTTTTGCAAATCCACCCAGCCCTCCTGCGATAACAAACCTGCAGCAAAGAAATATCAAGAAACTTAAACGCGTACCATATCCGATGTAGGCTAACAACTGGGACAATATACATGATTGCGCGGCCTTCAAAATAATTTGTCAGAATTAATTGCATAAATTCGGACAAAGTTGAAAGCTGGTTTGACTGAAATAACCCAGTTCTTACATAATCTCTGAAACCTTACAACATTGGGTATCTGGCCTAACTGCGCAGATTCTGAATGCCGAAAAATGGCCTAATTTTGAAGAAAATTGCCATTTTCGATATTAAAAACAAATTTGTGCAATTACATGCACCGCTGGATCAAGTTAGGCAGCCCCGTTTTACCCTTTAAACATCATTTAAACGCCAAAAATGCAGAATTGGGACTGCACCGCGTGCCTTCATAACGGACAAGGCCTAGCATTCATATACTGGATATGCGGACAGACGGACGCAAAAATGGGGTAACTGCTTAAGCTGGCCTTGGCCGCCCGCCGCTTCGGGCAGGGCGCCAGAGCTCCTCCGGCCTCCGGGCACGGGTGCTACGGCCCCTACGCTTCGCCTAGCATGCTTCGCATGCTAGGCTACGCTCCGGGGCCTCCGCACCCATGCCCTCCGGCCTCCGGAGCTCTGACTGCCCTGCCCTCCGCGGCAGGCGGCCTGCGGCCGCGCAAAAATGTTTGAGATCACTACGATGGTCGCATTCTAAGGAATTAATCTCCATGTCTCAGGAAAGCCTTAAAAAGATGAAAAATTTAGAAAAAAAACAAAGATAAGTGTGACAAAGGAGTAGACCAGTAGGCTGAAGACATTTTCGAAAAAAACTACTTATTTTTGTCCAAAAGTTTGAATACATTGAATTACGGTTTATAAATATCGTTAATATTCATGAACCAATCATTTGAAGGTGAACTAAATTAACTTTTATAGGTATTAAACTGAAATTTTATTACATCTTACCGTAAAATGAAAAATATATGCGTATTCCTGCGCCAAACCTAAATGCAAAGTTTAATCATGGCATCGTTAAGATATTAGCTCTTTCTAAGCTTTTCTGCGGAACAATAAATAAAATTCTCTCACTCCCTTTGAGCTGACTGAATCAATTTAGCCGAGTGGCATAACTTTTGGCCTCGTTTCTGGAATTAGTTTGGGTCGAAAAATTGTGTTCCATGGGTTATGTTACAGCAAACCTTGTCTTCAAGACAGAAAAGCATGGCACAATTAGTTTTACCATAAGGCACATCGCTATTAATGAGGCCCATAAATTAGGCGCATACTTCCAGTCAGACACAGACACTGACGTCGACCCATATTCGATTTCTTTTCACTTGCTCCTTTCCTTTGCCAACCACTCTTCGCTGACAAACATAGCTTGAACCGATATAAACTTCTTTATAAGGAGAAGTCTGGGAATTTGTTGGACAGTAATTTACAAGCTTTTGAAGCCATTGAGCATGCGATCATATCTCTTTCTGACTGCTACCTGGCTGGTGCTGACTGTGTGGCTGAGAAATTGTGAGGGTCAGGCGAACAGGGTGGGGATTCGCTATGCTCCTGCGCCTACGCCAAAACCGAAACCCAAGCCAGCGCCTACGCCCAAGCCGCCCTACAGTCTCACCCTGACCTCATCTATTCTCTCTCCACCTAAGCCTGCCCCAATCCTTGCTTGCAGACAAGCCAGCCTGTATCCAGTCGGCGTCAGCGAAGGGAGTGGCGGGTCAGAACCGGGCTGTCAAGGACCTCCAGAGGGCTCAGGTTTCTCGCTCTCTCGGCCCTGGGTAGAGGAGGGAGGGAGGGGAGATGCTGCTGTGAGGTTGCTAGGCCAAATTGACGAAGCTCAACATGGACGTGGCACGGCAGAAGCGAGTGCTGAAGCGAACCCAGGACCGCCTCAAACACTCCACGCACAGAACCTCTGACATGATTAAGGAGTGCACGCTAGATGAGCCCATCCCAGGCAAATGAATCTAAGTTTTCCGTTCACTCCTTCTTTCTAATAAATGCTAAAGATTGTATGGATGGAGTATGTATGCATAATGCTTTGCGGCTTGAACGTTAAAATATAGAGTCAAATCAAGGTTTCAGACAGGCAGGTTTAGGCTGCAAAAGTGCAGTCTGATCATTTTGTTCACAATGTGAAGCATCATATCGATTTCTTTCGACTCTGTCTCAATTCAAACGGTCAAAAAGAATAGCACTAAATGAGCCAAAGCTAAGGCACTTGTAGAAGAAGTAAACAAGGTATTGCCAACGTTTGCTAAAACCAACTGAACACAAGAAAGCCACTAGCTGGGCTCCAGCAAGAAAACAGCATCATGTAGGAGGTAGTAGCTTTGGTAGGCATCGCCTTCGCACAAATACGGCAGTCGAGTCCAGCGTAGCAGACGGAAACCTACCGGAAACACATGCTCCAGCAGAAACTCTACCACCTTCAGCAAACAATTACCTCTCCTTTCTTTCCCCTCAGAACCAGAATTCCACAAAACCTGAAGGTGAAACTGGTTGCTGGAAAGGCGGATGGATTCCTGGGGCAGGTGACTGGAGGAGAACTCGCTGTACTGACTCCAGGGAAAGACGGCGGCCAGTAGGATGGGCGCCTGTGGACCAAGCAAAGGCTGAAAGGAATGGAAAGAAATTGAGGAAAGGCATGCGTTGTTGTTGGCAATGCTGAGGTTGCGCAGTTGATTGAGGAAGGTGATGGGATGGGGGTGGCGATCGATGAGGTTGAGGGCGGAGATGAGATGCACAGGCAGCCTGCACTGGGCCCAGGAGTCCAGTGGAAGGATGCCGAAGCCGCGTCCTTCCAGACGCCAGAGCATCGGCTGAGAGGCCTCCGTTACTAGCACCTGCAGCCCCAGCCTCTCTGAGAACTTGACTATGATTCTTTTAGCATCGGTTAAATTGACAAAACCCATGTTTAGGAAAATACTTGAGAGAGTAGACCAACATTGTCGTAGTATTTCTGCAGCACCGAAGTGACAGCGCCATCCCCAGCACCGAGATCCAGCACAGTCTTTTGCCTGTGATTGGCATGGAGTTCTGGGAGGAGGGGGAGGGGATAGGATTGAAGGAAGGAAACAAACAAAGGGTCCCAGTCGGGCGGCAGTTGCAATAGCTGGCCAAGTTGCTGCTCACTGAAGAGGAACATGGAGCCTCTGCCAAGCAGCCCGTTGATGCTCGTCTTGCTCAGTCGAACGCTCAGCAGCCATGTGGCCAGGTTGTACCTACAATCTCCCTGTTCTACCCACCGGAAGATGATAGGAGGAGTCTTGGCAACCAAAGTTGGAGACAGACAGAGTCGGACTGGGCTTTGGAGTCGTCGAGGAACTCTTGCGTCCGCCCGTCCTTGGCCAATCGGATGAAGGAGGTGCGGATGGAGGCGGGCAGTTGACGCAGTTGCTCCAGTTCCAGTCGATACCAGGCGTCCGTGTCCGTGTAGGCCTGGTCACAGTCGAAGCTGGCCTTTTGGAGATAGGCCTTGGCCAGCGAGCCTCGAACCATCCCCACTTCCAGCCTCCCAATCCACTCTTCTCTCTTCACTCTCACATTTACTTCTATCCATTGGCCAACCCTTGCAAAGCCAGCGCAAGTCCCCAAATCTGATCTAAGACGAGCCAAAGACGGATCAGATGCATGCCTGCCGAAACTGACCTGTCTATGCGCGCCTAGGCCCTAAAAATCGGGGAGGGGGGCGACGCAGTGTCCAGGTCAAAGGTGTGCCACTTGCAGTCCATGCTCAAACAAGGGTGCGCATTGGGCTTGCAACTGCGCAGTAGGCAGGCCCTTAGCACTCAGGGCGAGGATTAGCGGCGCGTGCAGAAGGCAATACCTACCAGCACGTTTCCCCTGCTTCATTGGCCAGGCCTTGAAAAGGCGACAGAGAATCGGGGCGTATTGGATGGTTGACATGAGGGGGACGTTGTAGCGGCCATGATCCACGTCTGCATCAGCGGCACTAAACGTCTGCTGGATCCAGACGGCTCCAAGTTTGATGTAAAGACTCAGTCCACTAGCACGAGACTCACTGGCTCATCAATGATGCATTCCAGGCCTTTTCCATCCACATCAACGGCATCTTCCACTCCCTCCTCCGCTACTCCCAGCTCCTGCGCCTTCATGAGGCCCTGCTCAAGCTGCCCGGCATCGGTTTCACTTCTTTCTCCCTCAGTTGGAAGAAGGAGAAGGAGAGGGTTTGAAGGGGCGCACATCCCCGACTTCCCGCCCAAGAAACTCCGCCACCACCTGGGCGAGCGACAGTTGGAGGAGCGGCGGCTGGCCCTACAGCGCTATCTGGAGAGCCTGGCACAGATCTCCGCCGTCTCCTCCCACCCTACGCTCATCACCTTCTTCAGAGAGGCCCAGAAGGTTGTCTCAAGCTTGGCTGAGGCTCGGTTGAGTCCAGTGGGGTTTGTAAAGGCCAGTTTTCGACCGTCCACCTCCAACGTGAGCCTGGAGGTGCAGCTGGCGGGCGGGGAGACGGAGAAACTCCGCTGTCCAGTCGATGCCCCGCCCTCCATCATCCTCAAGGTGGCCTCAATTCCGAGCATGTTGCATTTGGGCCGAATCAGATGGGATGGCATTTGGTTGTAGATAGTGATGTCTCAGCTGGGTGTGCCTGAAGAGTATCAGAAGCGCTTCGGCCTCTTCTTGGCCAAGCCAGCTGGTCAGAAACATGCCTTTCACGGTGCTGAGGAATGGAAATGTGGAGGTTGGAGTAATGATGAATTGTTTGAGTGGTTCACTGGCTGACCGAGCTGGAGTCGCCCTACCTCAGCATGCAGAATCTCAACCAACGCACCGGCCTTTTCCACAAGATCCTGCTTAGAAAAAGGTTTTCCACTTTCTTTGGCGTTTAGTGTCTGAGCTCTAGTAATTTCAGGTATTGGGATTTAGAGCTAGAAAAAGCGTTGCTGACCGATCCCGCCTGCCTTAACCTCGTCTATGCACAGGTGGCACTAGAAACATCCTTTTTATCGCCAGTTAAGAAGCATTTGTCTGGGCAGGCCATGGCTGATGTAAGTCATGGTCCGTCGACGGTGACGGGCGATGTACTGCGAAAACTGAAGGTTCTCCAGCAGCAGGGGTCCAAGAAAGAGGTTCCTCTGCCTCACTTCCAGAAAGCCATAAAAGATGGAGTGAGTGATTATCAGTATGTGCGGCTGGCCTCTCTACAGCGACACTACGGGGCCCTGGAGCTGGAGTCCGGGAGGTCGGACTACCCTCGTCCGGACAGCAACGTTCGCATCCTCCTCGCCGGACGCAACATCCTACTCCTCTACTCTGACCCCAACTCCGTCTGCCCTCTCCTCCCCTCCTCCTTACCCACCTCCACATCTCCCTCCCTCTACTCACAGGGCGAGCCAGCGGAGGCGGTGCTGAAGCTGACGCGCGTTCGCGTCTGGAAGGTCTTCTACCAGGTGGGGCTGGCAGAGAAGAGGGCTGACTCCCACAATCCCCCCCCCATGGCGTTTGCCCCCCCCCCAAGGGGGGGGGTCCCCCCCCCAACGCATCTGCCGGCCCCCCAACGCATCTGCCCCTCCCCCATGGTCGGACCCCCCCCCCCAAATCTAAGATGCTCCTAACCATGTGCAAGGTGCTCAATCAGTGCTCAAATCGGCAAATCGGCATTTGGGGGGGGGGGATAGTTGGAATAGATTTCGGTTGGGGGGGGGGGATAGTTGGAATAGATTTCATTTGGGGGGAGGGCATTTGGAAAAATTTTCGTTTGGGGGGGGGGACAATTGGAAAAATTTTCGTTTGGGGGGGGGGGGGGGGGGACAATTGGAAAAATTTTCGTTTGGGGGGGGGGGACAATTGGAAAAGAAAACAAGCACTTTTTGAGCTTATCACCTATGTTTGCGGGTCTCTAAGCAACTATACTTGGTACTGCCACAGTATACACGGGTTTTGACTAAGCCTAAGAGGGGAAAAAGAATCAGTATCCAAGCTGTATTCAAGATAAGTAGAAAAAATGCTAGGGGGGGGGGGGGACTCGTCGATGGGGGGGGGGGGGGGATTTGTACGAGGGGGGGGGGGACACGTCAGTGGTGGGGGGGCAAACGCTTGGGGGGGGGGCAACCCCGTTGGGGGGGGGGGGATTCTGGGAGTGAGCCGAGAAGAGGGAATGGTGAGGGAGAAAGAGGGCTTGGCTGCAGGCGGAGGGTAAGGAGGCGTCGCTGTCGCTGGAGTACATGATGGGCAGACAGCGCTTCGACTGGATTACGCTTCACCTCCCCCACGTATCCTTCTTCACACTCCCCTCACTCCAGCCTCAACTTCAACTCACCTGCAGGCCGTGCTGCTCTGCAAATGTCTGCAAGCCATGGGTGGGGAGATTCTAGCAAGTGTATCCGGCGACACTCCCTCACATACATCTTCTTCGCCCGCCTCTCCATCAGTTCCCGTCCATAATTCTTCAAGTGCGAAAGAAGGATGAGGAGTGTTTAGGAGCCAAGGGGTGAAAACGTGGCTACTAGCAGTGGACAAAGTGCTCACCGTTATGAATCTTTTAGAGACGTCATTTCGGCTACTATACTCAAGGTTCTTCTTGTAAACAAGAATGCCGTGCTGTTCAAAGGCTCCCCTTCTAGAGTTCCAATGGCTTTTCGGGGGCTGGACTAGGCAACGCGTGTGCAAACAACGCATTTGATACCTTCACAGACGACGATTTGTGAAGGCTCCTGTTGTGAGCTTTTGTTTAGGTGCTTGCCTTGTTTGCCAATTTCCATATATTTGCATGCTTTCACCGGCATAAAGGAACTGTACAGAAGGAAAACGAAATGTTATCATTTAAGAGAGGCTTTAGAGGCAGCAAAAAATCTGAACATACGTTCCAAAATTCTTATCGAAATTGACACTAAGCATCATTAAACCGTTTAAAAAAATGGCTAAGTCGCATAGAAACTGAGCCCTGACAGTCGCTTCGCACCATCTCTACAACATGATTTTATTATTTTTATATTTTTGCACTATGAGAAAAATGTAAATACAGCTGTTGTCTAATAATGAAATACTCCGTAGGCGCAAACGACGCAGAATATTGTGCTCTGAAATAAGGCGGATTAAATGTTCCACTGCTGAGGGAAGCGAAGGAGAAGAATACATTGGTGAACACCTCTTTGACCAAAGCGTCCGTATCCGAGTCCCAATAGGAGCGGGAGTATAACCTGCAAGAGAAGAAAATAATGAAATTCAAGGCATGCGGTGGAATGAAATATGTTGGTTTACTTGGCCCCTTGTCCTTTCTGCTCGCCTATGAATGCCTGGACGATGTATTTGTAGCGATCCAGTTGGAGCTCTAAAACAATCCAGCTTCCTAATCCGCAAAGCGTGGCCTTAAAGGCACAGTGCCAAAAAATGCACCTCCTCCGATTGAGCTAATATTTTTTTCCTAGTTAGGAGACACCAAAGTAAGGTGGCCCGCTTAAGCCGTTTTTTCACTTTTGTTGAAAAGTTTTGAGAAAAAAATTCTCAACGTTTTACACGTTGTAGCAT
Source organism: Ptycholaimellus sp. GST1_10 (assembly GCA_030248095.1). Lineage (NCBI taxonomy): Eukaryota > Metazoa > Nematoda > Chromadorea > Chromadorida > Chromadoridae > Ptycholaimellus > Ptycholaimellus sp. GST1_10. The sequence continues at coordinate 31,400 of JASANA010005769.1, read as the reverse complement.
AGGGAAACGTGTAAAAAAAGTCGCCAAAAATCGGAGGAGTCTTCTCCGCTTTTCTCCGCTCAACAGTGGCAGCTTATAGCTAAAAGACAAATTTTTAGCCAAAAAAAATATGCAAAATCGATGCGCGCTGTCGCTGGTCGTTTTTGGATATTTTTGAAGGTTTTTGCCTTTTTTCCATGATTTAAAAATTTTTTACACATATGAGAACCCGATTTTTGTAGTCTACGCCCCGAAATTGACCCATAAACAAAATTATTTGTCTTTATTATTGAAAAAAAAATTAAATAAATTTTGGGCTCTCTTTAGTGGGATAAAAAACATGGAAATTTTTTTTTCAATAATAAAGACAAATTCATGGGTCAATTTTGGGGCGTAGATTACAAAAATCGGGTTCTCATATGCGTAAAAAATTTTTAAATCATGGAAAAAAGGCAAAAACCTTCAAAAATATCCAAAAATGACCATTTTTGCCAGTTTTTTGGCTGCGCGCAACAGTGCGCATCGATTTTGCATATTTTTTTTGGCTAAAAATTTGTCTTTTAGCTATAAGCTGCCACTGTTGAGCGGAGAAAAGCGGAGAAGACTCCTCCGATTTTTGGCGACTTTTTTTACACGTTTCCCTATGCTACAACGTGTAAAACGTTTAGAATTTTTGCGCGGCCGCAGGCCGCCTGCCGCGAAGGGCAGGGCAGCCAGAGCTCCGGAGGCCGTAGGGCATGGGTGCGGAGGCCCCGGAGCGTAGCCTAGCATGCGAAGCATGCTAGGCGAAGCGTAGGGGCCGTAGCAGCCATGCCCGGAGGCCGGAGGAGCTCTGGCGCCCTGCCCGGAGCGGCGGGCGGCCAAGGCCCGCTTTAACAGTTACCCCATTTTTCGTCCGTCTGTCCGCTTATATATATATATGTTTGTGGTACCGCAGGCCGTACTCCTCGGTTTCTCAATGAAATTGGCTGATTTTTTGCATGAAGGTCCGTCTGGGTGGTGGCTCGGGACGTTTTTGTGGGATCGACGCCATTTTGATTGGTTCTTGATTTATGGTCAAAAAACCTCGAAAATGGAGACCTTGAAATTCGAAAATATTTCGAAAATTTAAATTTTACTTGTATTAATTATTGATTATTATTTAGATTGCTATTTATCATTTAAATGTCTCAGAAACCCAAAATAGACCTAGATCAATTTGTGGCATTTTACTTTTGTTTGTCATTGTAGTATTTATTGAACTGACTTGCTTATTATTCATTCCAATGCGTCACAAGGTGAACAAGGCCGCGCATCTATTGGCGATAGCCGATAATACCTTGTTTTCTCAAAACTTTTCAACAAAAGTGAAAAAACGGCTTAAGCGGGCCACCTTACTTTGGTGTCTCCTAACTAGGAAAAAAATATTAGCTCAGTCGGAGGAGGTGCATTTTTTGGCACTGTGCCTTTAAAGACAGGCAAGCCTTTGAGTCGAGCAGTGACATGGGCAGAGAGGTCGGCGGCCATGCCAGGTGCTGTCTCGTAGCTGTAGTCGTAGCTCCCCAGCTTCTCCAACATCCCTTCCCGAATCACTCCGCTCACCAGGCTACCACGAAATCTGAACACCCTTTGGAATCACTCCCTTTCCATCCGTTTCCTTCCTGCCTTTGCACTGTTCGAACAAGAAAATACAGAAAAGAAAAGACCAACTTTTTTTGAAAGTTTGGTCGAATGACAAAGGCATCTTGCTCCCGCTCACTTTTGCTCATTTCGTCTTTGAGATGAAAAGACGTTTCTGGAGGCTGGAAAGCAGCATGGAGCATGCGCTCGTTGTCAAGGCAACGTAGAATAATGGCAGGCACCCTCCATGGTGTTTTCTCATTCTCACTTGGCTGACTTTCACTTCATCTGCTAGTTAATTTTGATGGCTTCAAAGCTTAAGACTGAATGCATTTTCTTGTTGACCACCCTAAAAGAAAACTACAATAACTGCTGCAAGCGTTCAAATCAGGGGAGTCACAAGCGAATAGTTTGTTTGGCAAAGAGAGCTGAGAGGACTTTGCGCGTCATTTCTCAATGCAGCAGAGAATGCAAGCAGACCGAAACGGGCATAAATAGGCAACGGAGCCTCGTAATGGGGGAGAAGGGGGTTTGCATGAAGGTGGAGAGCAAAGCGGTGCTGAGAATGAAAGAAGAGGAAACTCGGAGCTTGCACTGCACATTGCCATCCCAAGAAGACCCAACGCCTTTTCTGGAATGCATCGGAAGGATGGAAAGGGGGGAGGGATTGAAGCAACTCTAGCACAAACAGCCACGACTTCTACGCTAGGCAAAGACGGCTTCTGGGAGCGAAGAGGGGAGAGGAAGCGGCCAAGACGCATGACTCGGAGTTGTGGGGAAAATGTGGTGCGTGGGAGAGGGAAATATTCATTCGGTGGCCGGCGGGGCGGGCTGGTAGAGATTGAGGCCGGAGTCTCCGCTCAAAGCCCTCCAAGTGAAGCTCCTCTCTGAAGAAGAAGGAAGAAGAAGATGGCGAAGGAGGAGTACCCGGAGAGGCTCCTCTGAAGATCGGCCATGTGCTGGTGGGCCTGGGCATAGAAGGCCATCTGGCACTCCACAAAGTCCCGCAGCGCCTTCAGGTGGTTGTTCTGTAATTCCGCCTCCCATCTCACTCCTCCATCCTTCCTCAGCCAGGGAAGGAAGGGGAAAGGCTCACGTGAGCAGTCTGGATGCCCTCCAGGAGTAGCTTGAGTATCTCCGCCTGCTTGTCGAACTCGGACTGGGCCACACGAAGATCTGCCTCTGCCTGACATTTACACCCTTTCTTAATGGATGAAGAGGCGATAATATAGTGTGATGTGTAGATGTGGGCTCGTGCAGTGCGCGGCACTGGTTTTCACTAGGCACAACGGACAGTTATTCATGCTTACCTGTTCCACTGACATTCCGCCGTGTTGCTGAAGGCAATTCATGGGCTCATCAGCAGGTAAGGAGAAAAGAGAGACAATGTGAGCTGCTGAACAAAGCGGCATCTTTGGGGTCCTACTGATGTTGTGAGCTGGTTTGCGTAACTAAAGACATGTTGTTGGGGGAGGCTTGACCCAATGCACGTACAGGGATATTTGAAGGACGTGCAAAATGGGTGGGTAGGCTAGTGTAGAGAGTAAAAGGCTCCGCTGTCTGTCTACACTCTGGCTTCATGCACTGCTTGGAGTTCATAGAAGCTGGGGCTACTAGGAGAGCGCGTCAGAGAGGAAGGAGCAAAGTAGAAATGTTGGCCCACACAGGCGCACTTACCTCATGTTCACGTGCATACTAACAACCACCCCTTCACATTCCATTCGCTGGAGAAAGGGACAGTGAGTTAGAGCGGCAGACTGGATGAACTTGGGTTAGCTGGGACAGGAGCCTTAGAAGACGTCTTGGCTAGAGAAGAGAGTTAATGGGAACGCATGGACTCCCTCTATCTGGTTAGGCAGAGGCAGGGTGGAAAGACATACATTAGCCTGGCTCTCCAGGGACTTGGCTTTGCGCAGGCGGCTCTTGCAAGCGTCCAGGTCCAACCGCTTCGCATTCAGTACCTTCCGCTCCTTCTGCAGTTGGCTTAGAGCTGGTTGAGGGGGAGGGTAGGAGTGGAGGTGAAGGAGTGGGATGGAACGGCAATGGTGCGCATGTCGCCCTCGAGGAAGCGTTTGATGGGAGTGAGGGTGGCGGTGATGCCGGACTGGACGAGATCCCGCTCAGCAGCCCCGATCTTGTACTGCGTCTGCGCTACCGTGTACAGCGTCTCCCCGTACGGCGTTGACTGCCCGAACTCCGCTGCCGCCTCCTACAAACCCTTCTGGCATGCTCTGTCTTTGGCCTCTCTCTTTCTCTCTGTCACCTGCATGGCCTGTCCCAGGTACTCCAGGTTGTTCATGCGCGTCTCTTTCTTCAGCTGCAGCTGTTCGTACATGAACTCCTCCATGCGCAGTGCTGCAAACTTTCATCCTCTTCCCCGCCTCAGCTCCCCTGGCCTGAGAATAGTGGCCATTAGGCCGACGGCATAGAAAAAGTGGGCTGAAAAATGTATGACGACGACGCTGGTTATCGAGCGAAAATCTCCTTTGCGTCATCCGCCCAAAGTGGCCCTGCCCACATTTTGTGTAGCCCCTCTGACGCAGTGTGACGACAAAGCGCAAGGGATTAGGATTAGGAGGGGCTGACTGGGGTTGGGCTGAAGGTAGGCCTCGAGGGCGGAGAGGAGTTTCTTGGTGTGCTCTTCGGTCTTGTCTGCTCTGAGGAGGAGGTTTTCAAAGTGTGCGTCCAGCTCCGTCCGCTCCGCCTTCCCCAACTTCTCCTCCGTGAACTGCACTGCCCGGGTGAATGCCGACGATGCATCAGATGCCAACTCAAAATTATCACACCCTTATCTTTTTTCTCCTCTCAAGCGTGATTAATGAATTTTCGATTTTACTGTCCCTTCTAAAAGAAGGGGCAAGTGAAGATATGTGGAACCAGCAGCAAGATATGTGGAACATTTTGAGCATTGGTATACAATAAGTCAATATAGTCTCCATGGAGGAACCTTTTTGAAGTTAAAATCCATTGCAAGTCGGTGCTGGCTGCTTCTGGTCAATTTGCTGCAAAAGAGACAGGGCAAATAAGAATGAAGAAAGGCAAAGGTTACAAGCAGCGGCGGTCAAAGGGTGGTATGGGAAGTGGAAAATGCGAGGGATACGGGTGGTGTGGAAGGAAAAGGAAATGAGAGGGAGTGGTGAAAAGCAATAGGCGAGGGGAATGATAGAGGTGCCTGGCCGGCCAGTGAAGAGCGGAGGGAGGCGCTTTTCAGGCCCTTGCTCTCTGTTTTCCCAGTTGAGGGGATGGTGGAGAGTGGGTGGGTGACGGTGGGTGAGGAGAGGGGAAGGGAGTAGTAGCTGGATTGAGCTGTCGATCCATCAGGAGCGGAAGGGAGGCTGGTGGAATCGATGCGTGCGGCAGGGATATGGGCAGCGATGGGAGATTGGTGACTGGGCTGAGTAAGATGAGGAGGCCAGGAGAGCGGACAGGAGAGGAGTGCTTAGGCAGGCTAATTCCAGGGCATTAGGCTGGAGGAGGGATGTGCAGAAGTGGAGGGTAGGTAAAGGCAGGCCGCGCTTATTGAGCCACGGGAGCGCTGAGCCGCGCCCGCCCGCGAGCAGCTCCCGGCAATTCCCTTCCGCATCGATCCTCACGCGGGGTAGATAGACGGGGAGGAGCTTTCTCTCCTCTCCTCTCCTCCTCTCCTCCTCTCCTCTCCCCTACCCCCTTCTCCTCCTCCCACTCTCTGCCTCCGTCTCTGCCAGCCCATCAGTAGCTGGAGAGAAGTGCGCAAAGCCCCATGAGTCAGCTGCGGTACGGTAAAGGCCGTTGCGCAGATGTAAGGGGGGCTGTGGAAGAGGGAGTACATAGGCAGGGTGGAGAGAGCGCGGCGATGGCATTTCGGAAGCCGAGCAGGAAGCGGTGCATTCGCCAGCGGGATGGAGAAGAGCAGGAGGAGGAGGAGGACGTCCTCAAGTCACCATCTCCTATTCACTCCCTGAGAGAAGCATGAACTAGAATTGTGGGCAGGACTCGGGTGGCGGACGTGCGAGAGATCCAGCGTGCGCGAGAGCGTAAAAGCGGACTGACGGCGGCGGAGCTGGCGCTTGGGGCCGGGGCGGAGGAGGCGGCCTTGAACGCCGCGGAGGACGCGGATCCCCTGGCGGTCGGCGGTCTTCTTGATCTCAAAAGCCTCAAGAAGGGCAAAATGTCCCTCCAGCCTTCCTCCAGCCTCGCATTGATGCAAATGATCATTCTGCTGCAGAAGGAAAGCCAAGCTGGAGGACAGCCTCAAGGGCAACTTCAGCGCGGAGTCCAGTCTGCGAGACGAGGATGAAGAGATGTAGGCCCTTTTTCACCTGTCCTGCTCATCAGACAAGTGGGGAAACATTGGCAGGAGGAAATTCGTGGAGGCGGAGATCGCCAAGCGCAAGGGTCAGGGTAATGCGGAGGCCGATGCCAGCACTTCAGCTAAAGCGAGCGCTGGGGACTGGGAAGACGCGCTGTACGAGTTGCCAGAGCACCTGAAGAAGTACACGAGCAAGAAGAACGAGGAGATGCTCTCCAACCAGATGCTCGTCGGCATCCCCGAAGTGGACCTCGGCATGGAGTCACATTCCTCCTCCACTTCCCTCCCTTCATCCCCCCTTCCCCATTTGCAGCGCCAAGATTCGCAACATCGAGGAGACGGAGGCTCTGAAGCTGAAGCTGCTGAAGGAGGCGCAGGAGCAGAAGCGGAGTCTGGAGGAGGCCACCTCCTATCGTCAGGACCTCGTCAAGGACCTCGCCTGCGACTACGTTCAGCATCACCAATGTACAACCCTCCACCTACCCACCCCTCCACTCACTGCTAGCCCATCTTCCAGTCCACATTGCACGAACTACGGACATCGGACGAGAGGGTACGGTGGCCAAGAAAAAAGAGCTGGAAGAGGTCATGGCAGATTCGGACAACATCAAGGTAAAGCTTGAAAAACTGGGAAGAGTAGGAAGAGGGAGTGTGGGATGATGGCAGATGGTGGGAGAGAAAGGCGTTCCCTGGATGATGGTGGAAGAGCATGAGAAGGACGAAGACGATCGGGAAGAGATCAATGGCGAGAACTTTTATGCCGATTAGCCAACTTCTTCATTGTTCATACTGTTTATACTGATTCTGCTTCCGCATGCTTTTTATTTCTGATAAATATCAACTCAAGCAAGTCTCATTGAAGAAAAGGCAATGCTGGCCATTTTGTATCACATTTTCTGCTCAGCCTTGTTTTGCCTGAAAAATGTTGTCTTATGCCATATTAGTTCATAGCTACAAATAACCTGAAAGAAAATAGCTGCAGCAGGCGTCTCGTCCAATCCATGAGACTCAAGGAATGTCTTGGTGCTGAATAGTTTTCGATCGCCGATTTCATCCGATTCTACTTCACCTTTCTGCACGTATACACTCAGTACATAGCGATGGAATCCTGAAATGGACGCCTCTCCCCATTTGCTGGTCAATCTCAGGAGCAAATACTGCAGATGGGAGATGGAAGGGGACGGGAAATAGGGAACCGGTGCCAGGAGGTGGTGTGGGCCCAGCATAGGTCATCAGCTCCTTGCCTTGTGACAGAGCGTTGGCAGGGATGTTGATCAGCAGCCAGTGGAGCCATTCCGCCGCCACGTGGTTTTGTCGCGATGGAGCATCGGGATCTGGAGCCATGAGAGTGATGCTTGCACTGCCATCGCAAAGCAACCGCTCATGATGAGGGTGTAGAGCGTTGCATCCTTCTTGCTGTCCCAGGTGACACTTGGCGCTGTGGACAAGAGGGCGAGCAGATCGTTTTGGTCCAGCTCCATTTCCTCCCCAGCCTCCACTTGGCGCGAGCCGTAGTTGAGCTGGAAATAAGTAAGCAAAATTCTGGAAGGGCAGATGGGCGGTGGGGAACCTGTAGACAGGCCTTGGGCTTCTTTGGGATGGGATTTGGGACCAGTTGAGCGCCGCTCAGGCAGCTTTCGTCGGCTGATGAAAAGGTCGAAAAACTGGCAATATGTCCAGGGTTTTTTTGCTTTCAGCTTGTTGATGTTGTATTTTGAATTTATGGAAGAATGGCGAACCATGCAAGTAAGGCGAAGGCGAAAAACAGATAATGAGCCAACTGCATTTTGTCTGGTGACTGCAATGGGAAATTGAGAAAATCGTGTGAGTGAAGGACAATTGCGACGGGGATAAACAGCTCAAAGCAAAGCTGGATAATGTGTCACGTGACCAATCCTGAATACGTATAGCAATCGTTGGGGAAAAAGACATAAAATCGTGGATTAAAGATTTTAGAGAAAGTTAAAGTTTTTGTTGATTCAACTGTAACGTTTGAGCTGCAAATTTCTTTTCAATCATACACTTTTTCAATACTAAAACATGTTATTAATTGTTATAGATAGATTTCGATAGTGTAAGTAATATAAAATCGAATAATTACGGTCGCAGTAAAGTTGCTATATTGATCGTTAATCTTGCGAGGTTTATCTTGTTTTCGGCATTGAAATTGATGACGTATCATAGGAACTAGCGCCATGTCGCCTGCCATGTCAGGGCCAGTGCTTATGTAACCGCCTACTCTGTCTAGCCCCTCACTGTGGAAGAAAACCAGCCCAACACACGGCATCAATGGAGCCTGTATGGAACTGGACCTGATGGTGATCTGGAGGGAGCCCGTCGCCCACAATGGCCAGGACAGCGCCTGCCCTGCCGCCGCGCTCCGTCTGCACGCCTAGGCCGCCTCCCTGCCAGCCTATCTCATCACCTCCTCCTGCTTCCTCTCCTTCCCAGTCACCCGCCGTGTGTTGGGCTGGTTTTCTTCCACAGTGAGGGGCTAGACAGAGTAGGCGGTTACATAAGCACTGGCCCTGGCATGGCAGGCAACATGGCGCTAGTTCCTATGATACGTCATCAGTTCTCCCGGGCGAAGTGAGCATTGATCACTTAAAAGCTAAACCCTGAATTTTGCCCAGATCACGGCACCCATAAAACGGCATGCTGCTGTGAAAACAGTTGCCTAAAATTGACAGAGCAGGCTCAGACTTGGCTAGATCGCTGGGACCAAAGGCTAAGGCTGGATGAGCCAGGGCTGCTGAGAGGAGGGTGAAGCTGCAGATGGCGCAGGGGAGGCTGGAGAAGCATGATGGGCATAACGAGTTGGCCTAGTAGATTCTGGTCTAGCAAAAGTTCCCTCTCGACTCTGGCAGGAGAGCGCTGGGGGCGGGGGAAGGAGCTGGGCTGGCAGACAGAGTGAGGTCACTGGAATGAAATGACAACTGACTGGCCAGGCTAGGCACCCCGCTGAGTACACAGACATAGGAGATCAAGCTGAGACAAGCTGATGTAATCCTAGCAGGGCTGTGTGTGTAAACTCAAGAGAAGGATGGGAGTGAATGGGATTGAAGGGTATGAGAAAGGAGTGGGGTGGCTGGGGTTGGGGTTGCGGAGACTGGCGTTTTGGAGGCAGGCCTAGGCGGAGATGAAGAGGGCGGAGGAGCTGCAGAAGCTGTACACGCCCATCGCCGGCCTGTCCATCAGCTCGGACACTGGCAAACCCGGCAGCCAGACGATTGGGAAAGAGGTTGAGGGGTGGGAACCGCAAAGGCTGGGGCTTCCAAGGCTCTGAGGCCAAGGAAGGGACCCGAGAGGCGCTGAGGGTTCTTGGAGGCCAGGGAGGCAGCGAAGGCCCACGCATGGCGTAGCAGGACTCAGGCTGGAAGCCGCAGCGCTCGGAGAGGCAGGCAGGGGCTGCAGAGCGTAGGCTGGGCTGTGAGGTGCTGAGCTGCTGGTGGCCCGAATGCCGAGGGGTTGCAGGTGCTCCCGGGTGGTGCGCTGGCGAGGGGAAGGAGTGAGAGAAGACGTGGTAGTGGGAGGGGAAGCTGCAGGCACAGGCTGGGCAAGGGCGGGCTCGCGATGGCCGACGGCGCTTCCCGTTGCTGTGTGAGCTGTGACAGCCTCCCACCACCCCGCAGGGCTGGTCAACTCTGCTGCTCCTGGAGGCTCGAGCCAGGCGGGTGACTGGGAAGGAGAGGAAGCAGGAGGAGGTGATGAGATAGGCTGGCAGGGAGGCGGCCTAGGCGTGCAGACGGAGCGCGGCGGCAGGGCAGGCGCTGTCCTGGCCATTGTGGGCGACGGGCTCCCTCCAGATCACCATCAGGTCCAGTTCCATACAGGCTCCATTGATGCCGTGTGTTGGGCTGGTTTTCTTCCACAGTGAGGGGCTAGACAGAGTAGGCGGTTACATAAGCACTGGCCCTGGCATGGCAGGCAACATGGCGCTAGTTCCTATGATACGTCATCAGAAATGACCTCTACCACTGGATGCAATTAGTCCCGTCGAAAAATCAAAGAGATTGGCTGCTTCACGCTATACTTTGCGCTAATAATTATTGCACACTTTCTGAAATTCTCAGTAAAGCTTAGAACATAATTCTTGCCTCATGTATCCTACATTAAATCTTAAAGCTTCAACTTGGTTGGTTTTTGGTAGGAACACGAATCCTACACAACTTTTCACCTCACTTTATATTGCAGATTCTGAATCTCCATATGTTTTATGCATACTTGCCAATTTTGGGAGAAAAATGAGCAGAAATGAGTTCGCTACAGCCTCAACCTTGAAAGGAGCTTGAAAATTCAGCCAACTTTGAGTATTAGTGAATTGAAGTTACATAATTGGCCATTTCTCGGATGTTTTAATTCAAAATGCTAGCATTATGGGTATCGATCGAAAGCTGACAATCTTGTCAATAAACCTGTGTCCTTGGTTTGTCTTTAAAATGTGCTTGAAATGAATAATCCTTCACTAACTTGAATAATCCTTCACAAAAACCCAATTTTCCAATTTTTGTCAAAAACCATCATTTCTATGCACTCAATTAGCGTATTCACTAGTTTTTGAATTTTTCGTATACATTTGGCCTAGAACATGCTGAAAAAAGTTCCAGAAAAGTATGGATCGGCAAAGTTACAAGCACTTTTCTATGCCACAAATTGTCAAGATTTTCGATCGATACTCATAATTGGGCTGGCGCGAGGGAGCAAAGCGAACCGTCAGCGCCCAGCCCCTCTTTTCGACCCAGGTGTACGTTTTAGGGGTTATTGCTAGATCTCAATTTTGATAAGGCTGCTGCTCTTCGCAGAAAGCTCCAATCGTGTTAATTTTTTCTGCAATGGAAAGAGCAACATCGAATTGACTATAGTTTATCTTTTGACTTTTGCATGAAACGGTTTTTTTTACCATGAAAAATGCAAAAAACCAAATGTCCGAACTCCTTCTTCTTCTTCTTCTCCTACGCATCTATTCAATGGACGATAGTAGGTATTCATTTCTCCCCCCCCCCCCGCCCCCGGGTCACTGGGCTTCATCATGTATTTATTTATTGATAAATCTGAAGTTAAGCTAAGGGGATATATGCAGCAGTGGTGTAATGGGGTACGCGATTGGACAGCTGAATGAACCTGGCAGGTTCGAATCCTTCCCAGGCATTCTTTTTTTTATTTTTGTCTGTTTAAAGTTGAGAAAACAACTGGTACCATCGGAAGGCCTAAAGTAAAGCTCTTTTCTCCCACAAATCGATTCTCCAGATTAAAAGCTAAGAAAATTTCTCAAAAATTTTTAAGTTTACCAGTAGATTTGCAATGTAATTTCCGATTTTGTTTCAAAATCGAATTTTGATCAAAAATTTTTTGTTATAATTTTAAAAAAAGATTTTTTTGTTTATTATTTATTTATTATCTAATAAAATATTAGCTCAATGTATAACTAACATTATAAAATTTGTATTTATATATTTTCTACTATATTAAAAGTGGAAGAAATATCTGGTACCATCGGCAGGCCAAATGTGGGTCTCTTTTCGCCAAAATTTGCAATTGACTTGAGTAAAAAGTAAAGGAAATACATTTTATACTAGTGGAATCTGCTGCGTCATCTGCATTTTGTTTTGGGCGCGCATGGAAAGAGACACTGAACTGCGCGCCAAAAACAAAATGCAACTGTCCAAGCAGCAGATTCCACTAGTATAAAATGTATTTCCTTTACTTTTTACTCAAGTCAATTGCAAATTTTGGCGAAAAGAGACCCACATTTGGCCTGCCGATGGTACCAGATATTATAGTATTTTGGATAAAAGCATCCAAGAAATGGCTAAATATGTAACTTGAACTTGGTGAAACTAATTTTGGCGAATTTCGATTTCCTTTCACGTTTAATTATTTAGTATAAGATATGTATGTCATTGTATTCGATATTACGATAATTTCACATGTGAAAATGTTTTTTTTAACTTTTTTAAATTTTGAACTTTAAACCATAGAGGCGCATTTGCTTTTTGCCAATATCAATTTTAAACAATGAAGTTTTCGGCGTTTTCTTTGTAAGAAGAATTTGGCAAAGTAGCTTTTACCGTAGACCTAGAAGGGGCGCGGCACTAAGGGATCGTGCTCAGAGCCAGGGAAGGGGGAGAGAATGGAGCAGAGGGGACTACGTACACACGCAATTCCCTCGCTCGCCCCTCGGCTTTCTTCAGTCGGACTGGAAACTTCTGCCGGACTAGGCCTCCCCTGCTCTTGACCCATTCATCCACCCAAACTCTCTCCTAATCACCAGCCATGGAGATCGAGACCAAGCTACCCAACGGCGGCTACTACAAGGCATCCATCGCCCATTCTGCCCATCTCTCAGTCAGAGGGACGGGGTACTTTCTAGGCGTTTGTGCAGTCGGTGGGGGAAAGTACACTGCGCGTGAGCTTTCCCGACAGCTGGCAGCCCGTGCGCGACGTCGCCTACGAATCCACCCGCCTCCCACCCCAGCCCTCCGACCTACCCATGACCGCCTACTCCATCGGAGAGGTTGGACCTATCCTTCCTCTTCCATCCACCCCCTACTCCAGCAACCTCTCTGTTCGCCAAGGTGGTGGAGGCCTCGGTGCCGGTGGGCGAAACAGCGGAGCCTCCCGGTTGGCATCAGGCCAAAATCCGCGCCATCAAAGGACAGTTTGTCCACGTCGAGGTCCTTTCACTTTCTCTCGCTTTGGCAATAGAGGTGGAAACGTTGGTTTTTGTGCAGCTGCTGACGCAGGCAGGGAAGGAATCGGTGGTGGATGCGGGTAATCTGCGGCCGCTGCATCGCGGAGCTCCGCTCTCCGCCTCCGGCTTCCTCACCACCAACCTCCCCGTCCCCGACGACCTGCAGGACCACTTCAGCCGCCCCGACGCCGTTCTCGAGTTCGCCCGCGTCCTCTCCAACGCCCACGTGGAGTACAACCAGGGCGTCCTCTCCCTCAAGACTTGGTAGCCCCACTTTGCCCACTTCAGCTGAGGCAAAGAAAGGAGCTTTGCAGCTATGCGCAGACAATCAAGCGAGCGGAGATGCTGGGCGAGATCTACTTCCGCGATCTTCGACAGAAGCTGGCCATGCTGCGTCGCTCCGAAGAATTCTCCGGCGGCATGGTTCGTTTACCTTCAACCATTTCGGAGAGCTGGAAGAGAAAGGCCTGGGGGTTTGGAGAACCAGCGCTGGGGGCAGGGCGAGCCGTACGGAGGGCGCCCCGAGCGAGCACAACATCCAGGCTGCGTGTGCGAGACGTTCACGGTGCCCAGCGACCTGATGGGCCTCTCCATCGGCTCCCGCGGCGCCAACATCACCAACGCCCGCCAGATTGACGGCATCGTTGACATTCAGGCACTCCCCTCTTCTATGCTCTCCCACTTCACCTCATCCTCCATTCAATTGAAGGTGACGGAAGCAGACCCCAGCTCAGAGACGCCTTGCATCATCCGCGTCTACGCTCACAGCCAGGAGGCAGCCAGCAAGGCCCGCGCCATCCTGGAATACGCCGAGGTCTCCTATCCTGTACAGCGCGCCATGGTCGGTTAGACTCCCACTTCCCTTCCTCTCCTCTGCTTGCAAACCAGGGGGCCTTGGTTGCAGGGAAGGTGATCGGGAAGAAGGGGCAGTCCATTCAGGAGATGGTGGACAAGTCGGGCGTGGTCCGGGTGAAGATCGAGGGCGAGGCCACCGGCTCCGCGGAGGCTGACGCGGAGGACGAAGTTCCCTTCATCTTCGTCGGCACCAAAGAGGCCATCGACAATGCCCTCTTCCTCCTCAAGTTCCACGTCCAGCACCTCACCGTTCGCTTCCTTTTCCTCCCTTCTCTCCTCCACCAAATCTTCCCCTTCCTCGACAGGAGATGGACAGCATACGAGCATCTACGATGGGCCCCGGCCCGCTGATGCCCTCCGGCAGCTACAACTCCCAGCGCGGGGGTCTCGGGAGCGCGATGGGAGGGATGAGCCTGAACGGGGGTGCGTACAATCGCTACGAGGATGAGTCCGGCTACCGGGGCTATCGGGGCGGGGGGCGCGGAGGCCCTCGCGGTGGACGCGGTCGCGGCGGTCCGCCATTCCGAGGCTCTACCTTCCCCGCTCGCAACGGTGGCCCCATGCAGGAGCCAGGAGCTACTCGACCCCCTGGTTCACCCTTCTGTCTTTCCCTCCTTCCCTTTCCATCTGGCCACTAACAAGCCCGAGTGATAGTGCTGGGAGGGAGTGAAAGACTAACTGGGGAGGTGTGAGTGTGGGTGTCGGTGTCAGGTGTGCGCGGGGAGCGGCGTCGAGGCATGGGCGCCGGTGACGGGAATCAGCCAGAGGCCAGCCTCAACGGACACCGCTCCAATGGACCCGTTTTTCCCCGTATTCATCCTTTCCACTAACTCTTCTCAACTCTCAGCATATCTGCTGATAGCTGCTTCCCATCCATAACTGGAGAAGGACTGGCAAAAGAGCGGTAAATAGAGAATAGGTTTGTCCTTAGGTGGGGGCGAGAGTGGGCGTCGAGTGGAGGACGAGGAAGGGACAGTGGAAGGGGATGACTCCGCTCGCCGTGGAGGACGCCGCAAGACTCGCTTCCGCGGACCCAAAAGTATGTCTTCCCTTCCCATTGGCCTCAAATTGAAAGGAGCTTTCTTTCTCAGACCCAAGCAACGCCCCCGTCGTCGACTCTCAGGCTTGAATTCGAAACCCCAACTTTTGGACTTCCAATCTTCCCGTCAAACTGCAACAAATGTGGAGCCTCTTTCTGTGCAAGGCGCGCCCCTCCATTTCCAAGACTCTGACATTTAATGGAGTCAGTGAAAGAATCTTGTCGTGGCCCCCTCTGAGATTCGTTTTGATCCATAACTCTTCGTCGCTCGCTCTAAGTCGAGGCTCAGAAATTTGATCTGCCTCAATAGCTTCCTTCCGTCTTCTTCGCCCAGTTCCTACGATTCCCTTTTCTCCTGGAATCAAATCGCCAATGCTCTCTACGCTTTCCTCTGCGCCCCTTCATGCAATGCTTATTTTGTTTAATCAAACTTTACCCAGCTGCTGCAATGGATGCCAGAAGATATGCGTCAGTTTTCTTTGCCCGCCGTTTCATTTGTAACGCCTCATTGCTGGTAAAATATGATCCTTGCATTTTATTCCGTGTGCGCCGCGTTGAATACAGTCTAGCATGCGCGTGAGGCGGTGAATCGATTGCCCCTGTCCCTTTGGTGCCTTCTCGCATCCAATCTACTCCTTTCCCAACTAAACCCTACCAACAACACACACCCAACACTGCAGAACACCTTGGCGGCTGGCTACCCGGGACGCTGATGTTTCACAATGCCAACATTGAATAAATACAAGTTTTCCCAAACAAACTATTGGGTAGTATACCGAAACGGCAGTCGTAGTCACGTACAGGATTTCAATATCCTAATGATTCTACGAGAAAAGTCCCTGGACCCAGGCAAGAGAGTTGCGTGCTTCAAGAGTGCCATCCCGTCCATTCGTCCTCCTTCTCAGCATCCATGATCTGTAGATGCAAGGATTGGACGCGGCTCCTGTCATTAGCACAGTGACGCCAAAGCAGAACAGCACAGGGCTTAGCGGTTTCACTACCCTATTTTTTGTTCCCATTCAATCATCCAAGGTCTTAGAATAACATTTTGTTTTCTTAATACTTTCCTTCTCAAATACTGCATGTGTTTGTATTCATTAATTTTGAAGCAGTGATCACTTGATAGGGCGCAGGCCAAGCCAGCTCTCAGAGGCTAGAGAGGCGTTTGAATGCCCCCTTTTTAGGCGCTTTGGCCAGCCTCTACTAGCGCAGACTGCCTCCCTGCCTCATTCCCCTTCTTTCTCACTTCACCATCTCTACCCAGAGAGTTCAAATGGCGATGAAGGCCGCCTCTTGCCTCTTCTGCCCAGCCGAGGCGCCGCGGGTGAAAAGGGCCTGCCTCCGCATGCACCTCGCCCAGCGACACGACGCCAGCCTCAGGAGGTCCCTATTCTATCTCAACTCCTCTTTCTCAGCTCTGCCCATTGGATGGATGGCCTGGAGGTGGTGCAGCGAAAGGAGGGGCTGCGGGCGGATATGCAGAAGCTCATGGCAGTCACCATGGGCGCGGCGAGCCAGCCCCTGTTCCAACCCACCCTCAATCGGGCATTGGTAGTTCATTGCTAGCCACTGCGCCTGTTGAATCCGAGAGTTCGAAATGACCCAAAGGCATTGGGGCTCTCGACAGCACGCCCAGAGCTGAAAGCAGAAGCTGGAGTGAGCGAGACTCCCCATGCTGGCCCTAAAATTGAGGTTCCCTGTTCTATTCCACCTGGAATGGTAAGAAAGCTGACTTTAGCAGGAGGAGGAAGTGGAGGCGGAAGTGGAAGTGAGCCCTGCGACGGGGGAAGGCGAGGAGGAAGGAGGATTGGAGGAAGCAGAGGAAGCGATTGAAGTATCGGAGGAGCTTCGCAACTCATCGAATCCGCCCGCCAGCTTGAAGAAGACGCAGAAGGAGGTGCAGAGCAGCAAGCGCCCCCACGCCTGCTCCACCTGCGGACACAGCTTCTGCGATGCCAGCCATCTGAACCGGCACAAGCGAGACGTGTACGAGAAGCTGCGCCCTTTCCGATGCCCTGTCTGCGCCAAGACCTTCGCTCAGGCAAACAACATGCTCAGTCACAAGAAGACCGTCCACGACAAACTCCGCCCTTACACATGCACAGTCTGCTCCAAATCTTTCGTCCACAGTCACGAACTCAATAGCCACAAAATTGTCGTCCACGACAAACTTCACCCCTACAAATGTCCGGTCTGTGCTAAGACCTTCACCCAAAGCAGCAGCCTCATTTATCACAAGCGCGCCCTCCATGACAATACCCGGCCCAACGCCTGTTCTCTCTGCTCCAAGACCTTCGTCTTCCGCTGCCGTCTCAACAATCACAAGCTCCGCTTCCACAATTAGCTACAATATTTGCCTCTTCCAAGCCCTTGTCCCAACTAAAAACCGACTATACCGCTGTATTTTGTAAGAAAACTGGTACTTAAAAATTTTTAAAAGGTTTTTTCGCTACAACCAGTCATGCTATTTCTTGTATATTCCTGTTGAATACAAGACCAGAATGTCATGAAAAGCTACCTAATGAATCCAATCGAATGCGCTGTGCAAATACCACCAAAAGAAGCCCTTTGGACAAAACTCAAACATCACGCTAAAGTGTCAGAAGTTGAACTCTTTCACCTCTTTCTCCTCCATGACTCGCTTCGCTTTCTCGTCCAGTCGGTTGACTGCAATTGGCCCACGTCTGTTTAGGCACTTTTGGGCTCGAATTTAACTGTCAAAGTCCTCCTTGGCGAAGAGGCCGAACGTCGGGCTCAACAGCCTCTGCTTCAGCTCCGGCGCGCGTTTCTTCAGGACAAGGCAGTGAAGCGAGGCCATCCACTTAAAGGAAAGAACCGAAAATCGCGTCGAGAACTCGCCAGCCAGGTCCTGGATGTTGTCTCCGGACGGATAGGTGAGGCAAAGGAAGAGCGCGTCGAGAGACTGCAGCGTTGTATATTGGCTCCCGGTCAGGTGCGTGCAGAATTGTCGCATTTCTGTTAGTTTTTTAACAATTTTTCATTGAAATTTTTGCTTGGTTTGGAATCAGAAAATATTTTAGCCTTGTCCTATTACCGGGGGGGTAGGAAGTCTTCATCCGATACATAATGGAATTTTACTCAGGATTGGGTGCACACATTTTGATCAAACTTTGTCACAAGTTGGTCCTAGGTATCCTTAACATTGTCCTAAAACGGCAGGCTATTAAAATAATTTTTGAATCCGTGACAATCAAAATTGTAAATTCACTCCATTACAGAAAACTTACACCCTATGCTTAAAGATGCAGGCTGTACCAAATTTTCAAATCAGTGCTGTGAGCTCAATAATGAATATATCTGGTACCATCGGCAGGCCAAATGTGGGTCTCTTTTCTCCAATATTTGCAATTGACTCGAGTAAAAAGTAAAGGAAATACATTTTATACTAGTGGAATCTGCTGCTTGGACAGGTGCATTTTGATTTTGGCGCGCAGATCATTGTCTCTTTCCATGCGCGCCCAAAAACAAAATGCAGATGACGCAGCAGATTCCACTAGTATAAAATGTATTTCCTTTACTTTTTACTCGAGTCAATTGCAAATATTGGAGAAAAGAGACCCACATTTGGCCTGCCGATGGTACCAGATATTTCTTCCACTTTTAATATAGTAATAAACAAAAAAACTTTTTAAAAAAAATTTTGAAATCGGAAATTACTATGCAAACCTATTGGCAAACATAAAAATTTTTGAGAAATTTTCTTAGCTTATGCTCGGAGAATCGATTTTTGGGAGAATAGAGCTTTACTTTAGGCCTTCCGATGGCACCAATTTTTTCTCAACTTTAAACAAACAAAAACAAAAAAGAATGCCTGAGAAGTGTTCGAACCTGCCAGGTTCATTCATCTGACCAATCGCGTACACCACTACACCACTGGTGCATATATCACCTTGGCTTAACTTTAGATTTATCAATAAATAAATACATGATGAAGCCCAGTGACCCAGGGGCGGGGGGGCGGGGGGGGGGGGGGGAAGAAATGAATACCTACTATTGTCCATTGAATAGATGCGGAGAAGAAGAAGAAGAAGGAGGAGGAGGAGGAGGAGGAGGAGGAGTTCGGACAAATGGTTTTGAGTGATTTTCTAATGATTGCTCCAAGTTTTGGGTGATTTCTCGCGAGTTCTGGACAATTCGATGATGCTCTTTCCACTGCAAAAAGAATCAGAACGATTGGATCCTTCTGTGAGGAGCAGGAGCCTTATCAAATTTAAGATCTAGCAATAACCCTCAAAACGTACACCTGGGTCGAAAAGAGGGGCTTGGCGCTGACACTCCGCTAACGCTCCGTTCGCGCCAGCCCAATTTTTGCACAATATTTTATGGGCACTACATACATCCACTATTGGGTGTACCTCTGTACCAGTTTTCATCATTTTCTGATCAAACCGTCCTGAGCTAATTGTTGGAATATCAAAATCGGATGAAGACTTCCTACCCCCCGGTACGCCCATTCCGACAATGTTACTCTGCATTGTCTCTTGTGGAAACGAAATTGAAGAGTTAATGGTGGTCATAGAGATACAACCGTAACAGGGGAAGTTGAGCTGGAGAATGCGAAGCGCTGAGAGACTGTTCATGGCTTCGCAAAAAAGGCCTCGGTGGTAATAGTCGTGCTTCATCGGGCCCAGTACCAGAGATTCCAGCTTCGGCTGATCCTGCAACATCGTCTCATGCACTTCTTCAAAGTGAAACTAGATTTATTGAACAGCAAAAAGAAATGCGGGCTTATCTGCGAGGACGGAGCGACGTGAGCCGGAAACGGTGCAGGCAGAGTAGGTCAGGGACTTCAGTTGGACGCCCGCCTCGCGCAGCTGTTCTCCAGCCTCCTTGATCGCCAGATGGGAGCATCCGCCGAGGGTCCGGTAGGGGTCTTCGCGGATGCGGAGGAACTCCAGGCTCTCGAGCGGGGCGCCGCGGGCGAGGAAGAACTCCAGCAGCTTCCCCATCCGACCCTGGCCCACCCTTTGCTCGCCCCGGCCCAGCTTGATCATAGCCTGCTTCTCCGCATTGCTCCACACCTCACTGCCGTCCAGGGTCAGCCTTTTGAAGAGTCCTTGTGCCTGGTTGCAATTCAAATGGGCGAGGGAGCAACCGGTGGTAATTGGCCCAGAGGAGACGGTCGTGGAGGAGGTTGTGCCACTGGCGACAGACGCGCATAGCCTTGAGGCGGGCCTGGAAGTCCAGCTCTCCCAAAATCTTCATCACCAGCTCTTTCGACAGCGACTCCATTTTACGCTTTCTACCTTTCAAAACACCCACTGGCCTTCCAAAACACCCACAGCTCTCCAAAAAGTTCGACAGCGCTACAGCTGAAAATGGTATCACGACTTTTCGTACCCAGGACTTTTCGTACCCGACTTTTGGTACCCGATTTTTCGTACCCAGACTTTTCGTACCCAAGACTTTTCGTACCCAGACTTTTCGTAACCAAGGTTTTTTTAGCAGTTTTAACATGTTTTGCATACAGTCTTAGCCCATCCTTCTCATTCCATCAGTCTAGCCCAAAGACAAGACATTTTCACCTATTTTCACCAAGTTTTAGACGTGTATAGTGGCTTACATATAACCACACACCCTGCGCTAACTTATCCCCTAGTTGCTACGGCTTTGACACATTAAAGGATGAGTTTGCACAGGGTGTGTGGTTATATGTAAGCCACTTTGCATGTCTGAAACTAAGTGAAAATAGGTGAAAATGTCTTGTCTTTGGGATAGACTGATGGAATGAGAAGGATGGGCTTAGACAGTATGCAAAACTTGTTAAAACTTCTAAAAATTTTGGGTACGAAATGTCTGGGTACGAAAAGTCTTGGGTACGAAAAGTCTGGGTACGAAAAATCGGGTACGAAAAGTCGGGTACGAAAAGTCCTGGGTACGAAAAGTCGTATAACCCTGAAAATAGTTAACCTCACAAAGATTTCAGCCAATTCTCGGCATTCGCCGGAGGTTTGCTATTTTTGCGCTTGCTGTATGGACTGTTGTGCATTTTTGTCCGCCACTGCCCCTCTTGAAGGGTGCATATTTGTCACGAGTGATGAAAACTGTTCTGCATGTCTATGATACAACGGTGTTCTACTAAAAATATGGTCACACAAAAAGCAACTGCCCATCATATGTCTGGCCACCGAGCTAAAACAAATAATTATTATATAGTGGGTTATACTAACCCAAAAAGTATCTCTTATCTATATTTTACCTGCGATCAAAGTAGGGGAAATTTTTTATTCAGCTTAATTTGAATTCTACTTGGGACTGAAGTGGATGAAATTTTTTCTTAGCAAAGAGATAAGTTTTTTACCTTATAATGTGAACTTTGTGCACTGTAAAAATTATCGTCAGTCTAATGTAAAACTGGATTAATTAATGATAAGAGAGCACCTGGTGTAATGATACACTAATAAATAAGTCTATTTAAAATCTGAGCTCTCGAAAAAAAGTAAAATGTAGAAACATTTTTAAAAAGTATTCATAGAAAAAATTTTGGCTCACTCCAACTATCCCCCCCTCATGAGGTGCCTGTCCCCCTCAAGTTTTTACCCCCCCTCAAGGTTTTTACCCCCCCCCCCCCCGCATGGGTTTTACCCACCCCTCATGGATCGGTAGCTTAGGATTAGCCTTGGACTTGGGCTTAGACTTGGGAATCGTAGTCATGAGGCATGAGGGGTGGATAATTGGAGTAGAGTTCCATGAGGGGTGGATAATTGGAGTCCTGAGGGGGGGATATTTGGAGTCGATTTTCCTGAGGGGGGGATAGTTGGAGTCGCTTTCCATGAGGGGTGGATAATTGGAGTCATGAGGGGGGGATAGTTGGAGTCGATTTCCATGAGGGGTGGATAATTGGAGTCATGAGGGGGGGATAGTTGGAGTCGATTTACATGAGGGGTGGATAATTGGAGTCATGAGGGGGGCTAATTGGAGTCGTAGTTGTAGCGATTACAACGATCCCATACTCAAGACATATTTGAACGCATCCATGAGGGGAGGGTAAAGACTTGAGGGGTGGGTAGAAACTTGAGGGGGGTAGAAACCTTGAGGGGGGGGGGGTAAAACCCATGAGGGGGGGGGGTAAAAACCTTAAAGGCACAGTGTACGAAAATGCAGTGTCTGTACTGTACGAATTCAGTTTTCCGGTGCAGGCTTGAAAGAGGGTTGATCAACTAAGGGGCAAGGATAAGTTGTTTTCCCCAAGGTCGCCCTGAGACTCAATTACACCACTTCCAAGTTTCTAATTTTAATCGTCAGAAATAAGATTTTAATCCATCGAACATAAATGCCGGTTCAATGTACTAATTATTGATCATTGAAACATCGAAAAGGTGGGTATGTGCTGGTCTGCTATTTCAATGAATTCGGCTCATTATCCGGTTCAGGAGTTGCCTGGAATCTGCTGTTAGGACCAGTGAGAGCTAGGAAATATAATGACCATCTTTTTTAAGACTCACATGATCAGCATACCATATTTCACCATCAGCAGACAAATCTTTTGACTAGAACAAGACTGTTAAATCGATCAAACCAAGTTTGTCGCTAGAGCATTATAGATAATTGCATTGAAACATAAGCTTTCTGAGTAGGTTTCAATGTAGGAGCTGTCAGTTTTTGGGCTGCGCGCTTTTATGCGCTGCAATTTTGCCAAGTTTTAAGATGCCAAAATATCGATCTTCACCCATCTCAACTATTTTAGGCCGGCACACCGCGGCACAGCTTTCTCTGATTTTTGGTGATTTTTTTTGCAGCTCAAATTTGCCATCCCTATGCTATAACGTGTAAACTTGAGAATTTTTTTCCCCAAAATTTTGGTCAAAAGTCAAAAAACTAAATATCCTTGCCCCGCTAACTTTGTACCCTGTACCCACGAAAAAAATATTACCTTGATCGGAGATGGTGCATTTTCGGGTATTCTGCCTTTAAGGGGGGGAAGGTTGGAGTGAGCCAAAATTTTTTAATGACTCTGCTACCTATCTTCATTGCAATTAATTGCAATTGGTTATAAAAATATGGAATTATATTTTAATATTATAAGAAATATTATATTTCAACTAATGAGTAAATTCTGCAAAAAATTTGGAAGCCAACTACATTTTTACCAAATTTACCAAATCAATTGCCATTAAAGGGAAAACACCATGGGTTGACACCATCACAAATCCCACTCATTTTTTTTTCAATGAGAGTTGTTATCATTGTAAGCTTGCAAGGGTATAACGTTTTGGCCAAAAGGTCTCTGATACGGAAATAAAAATTCACAAAGTTTTGTATGTTATAACGTGTAGGAGGGCTCCAAATGACACAAAAAAATTCATAGCTCTGAAATGCAGATTCCTCCGCATTACTCCGCATAATACAACTTGTATTTATTGAAAAGCCACCAGAAAAAAATACATTGGGGATTCAAATAGGCGCGGAGGGACGCGGAGGGCCCAAAAACTGGCAAAAATGGTCATTTTTGATGATTTTTAGAGGTTTTTCCTATATTTTCATTATTTAGAAATTTTTTTCGCAATTGAGACCCCAATTTTTGAAATGTACGCCCCAAAATTGACCCAAAATCATAAAAATTGCTCCATATTAATAAAAAAATTTTTTTCCATGATTTCTAACCCCATTAAAAATGCGAAAAAAAATTTTTTATTAATATGGAGTAATTTTTATGATTATGGGTCAATTTTGGGGCGTACATTTCAAAAATTGGGGTCTCAATTGCGAAAAAAATTTCTAAATAATGAACATATAGGAAAAACCTCTAAAAATCATCAAAAATGACCATTTTTGCCAGTTTTTGGGCCCTCCGCGTCCCTCCGCGCCTATTTGAATCCCCAATGTATTTTTTTCTGGTGGCTTTTCAATAAATACAAGTTGTATTATGCGGAGTAATGCGGAGGAGCTAGCGTTTTAGAGTTACTAATTTTTAATCAGCCCCCCTATGCTACAACACAGGAAATTTGGGATTTTTTTCCTCAAAAATTTTGGTTAAAAGTGAAAAAACTAAATATGCTTGCAAGCTTACTTTGATGTCCCCTAACTTGGAAAAAAAATTCATCGAAATTCAAGGGGGTGTCAAGTAGGTCGTTTGTCCTTTAAAGTAAGGTGCTCTCTTATCATTAATTAATCCAGTTTTACATTGGACTGACGATAATTTTTACAGTGCACAAAGTTCACAATCTAAGGTATAAAACTTATTTCTTTGCTAAGAAAAAATTTAATCCACTTCTGTCCCAAGTAGAATTCAAATTAAGCTGAATAAAAAATTTCCCCTACTTCAATCGCAGGTAAAATATAGATAAGATATACTTTTTGGGTTAGTATAACCCACAATATAATAATATACATATGAGGTTGTGGTTCCGGAGCCCGTACTCCTTGGTTTTTCAATGAAATTGGCTGAAAGTTTGCATGAAGCTTCGTCTGGGTGGTGGCTCGGGACATTTTTTTTGGGATCGGCGAAATTTTGACTTGTTCTGAATTTATGGTCAAAAAACCTCAAAAATTGAGGCTTTGAAATTCGAAAATTTTTCGAAAATGTGCCAATTACTTTTATCAATTAATAAAAATATTATTTTTAGTTTAAAAAGCCTCAGAAACCAAAACGAGACCTGAACATTCCATTTCTTTTTGTCATTCCAGTTTAGTTATTGTTGCTGTGGTGGAGAGGAGTACTGAAGCAAACTGAGACTAAACCTGCTAAGTGTCAAGATGGCCGCGCTTCTATTGGCCATAGCCGATATTACCTCGTTTACTTTCTTTTTATTGCATTTCTAAGTCATTCTTCTGAGTCATCGAGCCATTACCGACAGTAGCCATTCAACGTATTACCACATTGTAAACAAGCAACAAACGAGAGAAGCTTTGTGAAAATTATTGCTCCAGTTGCACAATGACAGATCTTTGTATGTTGTAATTCATGTTGAAATTTATGACAAAACGAGGAAATGTTTGTTCTTTTAGAAACAACAATTTGATTGATAAAATATTTATGCGAACTACTTTTGATTTCGATTTTGTGCAGCATTCGTTCATTCAACTGCCCTTTTGATGAAAAGCAATTGAATTGAAGTTTTTTAATCATAAGCACTCGATTGGAATTTTTGCGCGGCCGCAGGCCGCCTGCCGCGGAGGGCAGGGCAGCCTGAGCTCCGGAGGCCGTAGGGCATGGGTGCGGAGGCCCAGGAGCGTAGCCTAGCATGTGAAGCAAGCTAGGCGAAGCGTAGGGGCCGTAGCACCCGTGCCCGGAGGCTGGAGGAGCTCTGGCGCCCTGCCCTGAGCGGCGGGCGGTCAAGGCCTGCTTATACAGTTACCCCATTTTTCGCCCGTCTGTCCGCATATATATATATATATATATATATATATATATATATATATATATATATATATATATATATATATATATATATATATATATATATATATATATATATATATAAAGTAAGTGGTTACAGAGCCCGTACTCCTCGGTTTTTTGCGCGGCCGAAGGCCGCCTGCCGCGGAGGGCAGGGCAGTCAGGGCGCGAAGCGTAGGGGCCGTAGCACCCGTGCCCGGAGGCCGGAGGAGCTCTGGCGCCCTGCCCGAAGCGGCGGGCGGCCAAGGCCAGCTTAACCAGTTACCTTATTTTTGCGTCCGTCTATCCGCATATATCCATATATATAATAGAGGAGCCTGTCTTGTCCGTTAGCATGGGGGGCGCCATGGGGGAAGCTTCCTGTGAGGAGGTGAGAGTGTTTTTGGGTAAATTGGGGCTGGGGAAGCCGATTCTGAGTTAATCAGCTTGCGCTGATAACGGGAACATGCTTAAAACATCAAAAATGTGACTTTTATCAATGTTTTCAAACTGCGCAGTTTTTAAAACTACTCACTTTGGCGAGGTTGCACTCAGTATTCATAACCTTTCATAGAGCACAGCAATCTGTATCCTTCTTTGGCAATCTAATCTTTGTTGGATTGATTGCCTAATCTTTGAAGTCCCTCGAGGACAGCCAGGTGTTTGCTTTAGCAATCATTTGGTGTGGCTGTAATTTGGTCACAGGGTGGGAATATCCTAAAAGAGTCAGTAGACCGAAAAAAGAGGCTTATGCATGAAAATAGCTGAGCACCCGTGTAGCGGGATCCATGCAGCCCAAATAATTCCTCTAATCCTCCAATCCATTGCCCCCCCCCCCCAACCATTTGCCTTCTTGTATCACCAGATTGCCCCCCCCCCAGATTGTTTCAGTGGATATTCAAGTAAGCAAAGTAGGGCGGTGGATGCTGGATGCTTTTGCAGGCCTATTTAGGCTCACCCAATCCTCCCATGTTTCAGTGGATATTCAAGTAAGCAAATTAGGGAGGTGGATGCAGGGTGCTTTTTCAGGTCTATTTAGGCTCACCCAATCCTCCCATGTAGGGCGGTGGATGCCAGATTCTTTTACAGGCCTATTTAGGCTCACCCAATCCTCCCATGTAGGGCGGTGGATGCCAGATGCCTTTACAGGCTTATTTAGGCTCACCCAATCCTCACATGTAGGGCGGTGGATGCCAGGTGCTTTTACAGGCCTATTTAGGCTCACCCAATCCTCCCATGTAGGGCGGTGGATACCAGATGCTTTTACAGGCCTATTTAGGCTCACCCAATCCTCCCATGTAGGGCGGTGGATGCCAGATGCTTTTACAGGCCTATTTAGGCTCACCCAATCCTCCCATGTAGAGCGGTGGATGCCAGATGCTTTTACAGGCCTATTTAGGCTCACCCAATCCTCCCATGTAGGGCGGTGGATGCCAGATGCTTTTACAGGCCTATTTAGGCTCACCCAATCCTCCCATGTAGGGCAGTGGACGCCAGATGCTTTTACAGGCCTATTTAGGCTCACCCAATCCTCCCATGCAGGGTGGTGGATGCCAGATGCTTTTACAGGCCTATTTAGGCTCACCCAATCCTCCCATGTAGGGCGGTGGATGCCAGATGCTTTTACAGGCCTATTTAGGCTCACCCAATCCTCCCATGTAGGGCGGTGGATGCCAGATGCTTTTACAGGCCTATTTAGGCTCACCCAATCCTCCCATGTAGGGTGGTGGATGCCAGATGCTTTTACAGGCCTATTTAGGCTCACCCAATCCTCCCATGTAGGGCGGTGGATGCCAGATGCTTTTACAGGCCTATTTAGGCTCACCCAATCCTCCCATGTAGGGCGGTGGATGCCAGATTCTTTTACAGGCCTATTTAGGCTCAGCCAATCCTCCCATGTAGGGCGGTGGATGCCAGATGCTTTTACAGGCCTATGTAGGCTCACCCAATCCTCCCATGTAGGGTGGTGGATGCCAGATTCTTTTACAGGCCTATTTAGGCTCACCCAATCCTTTCAGGGTGGGCCTATTTAGGCTCACATATTTGTTTTCAATTAAATTTTAGTAATTGTGTTTTTTCCTTTCTCTAGCTGGTTCATTAGAGTCGCCGTAGGCGACGGCGAAGCTCAACCTAGTCCATATATATAATAGAGGAGCCTGTCCTGTGAGTGAACATTTGGGGCACCACCGGGGAAGCTTCCTGTTAGGAGTTAAGAGTGTTATTGGGTAAATTGGGGGCCAGGAAGACGATGGAGCGATGCTTAGCTTGATCTGAGCACGGGAAAGTGTTTAAAACATAAAAAATGTGACTTTTATCAATGTTTTGCTTCTGCGCAGTTTTGGGACTCTACTCAAGCTGACTAAGTTTTAGCCATTACACAAAAGCTTCCTTACATGTTTGTAGACCACCATCTCTTACAGATGATATAACCTCATTTGGGTTGTATGCCTAATCTTTAAAGTCCCTTGAGGACAGCCTGGTGTTTGCTGTTGCATTCATTTGGTGTGGCTGTAATTTGGCCACTGGGTGGGGGGATAATCAAAAGAGTCCAAAAGAAGAGGCTAATGCATGAAAAAAGCTGAGCACCCGTTTAGTGGGATCCATGTAGCCCAAATCCTAAACCCTAACCTTCATCGTCACTAATTATCCCAAATCCTGAAACCTTATCAATAAATGATGCAATTTGCTTCCTGCTATAAAAATTTTCATAGAATACCTCTCGAAGCCAAACAGTAAAGAAAAATGCCCCCCAAAGCCATTTATAGGCAAAATGGTCAAAAAATTTTACCAAACAATTATGCCAGATGCTTTTACAGGCCCA
The DNA here is from genome assembly GCA_030248095.1 of Ptycholaimellus sp. GST1_10. Classification (NCBI taxonomy): domain Eukaryota; kingdom Metazoa; phylum Nematoda; class Chromadorea; order Chromadorida; family Chromadoridae; genus Ptycholaimellus; species Ptycholaimellus sp. GST1_10. Next base: position 3,789 of record JASANA010005769.1, on the reverse strand, counting down.
TTTAGGCTCACCCAATCCTTCCATTAGGGCGGTGGATGCCAGATGCTTTTACAGGCCTATTTAGGCTCACCCAATCCTCCCATTAGGGCGGTGGATGCCAGATGCTTTTACAGGCCTATTTAGGCTCACCCAATCCTCCCATTAGGGCGGTGGATGCCAGATGCTTTTACAGGCCTATTTAGCCTCACCCAATCCTCCCATTAGGGCGGTGGATGCCAGATGCTTTTACAGGCCTATTTAGCCCCACCCAATCCTCCCATTAGGGCGGTGGATGCCAGATGCTTTTACAGGCCTATTTAGCCTCACCCAATCCTCCCATTAGGGCGGTGGATGCCAGATGCTTTTACAGGCCTATTTAGCCTCACCCAATCCTCCCATGTAGGGCAGTGGATGCCAGATGATTTTACAGGCCTATTTAGCCTCACCCAATCCTCCCATTAGGGCGGTGGATGCCAGATGCTTTTACAGGCCTATTTAGCCTCACCCAATCCTCCCATTAGGGCGGTGGATGCCAGATGCTTTTACAGGCCTATTTAGGCTCACCCAATCCTCCCATTAGGGCGGTGGATGCCAGATGCTTTTACAGGCCTATTTAGCCTCACCCAATCCTCCCATAAGGGCGGTGGATGCCAGATGCTTTTACAGGCCTATTTAGCCTCACCCAATCCTCCCATTAGGGCGGTGGATGCCAGATGCTTTTACAGGCCTATTTAGCCTCACCCAATCCTCCCATTAGGGCGGTGGATGCCAGATGCTTTTACAGGCCTATTTAGCCTCACCCAATCCTCCCATGTAGGGCGGTGGATGCCAGATGCTTTTACAGGCCTATTTAGGCTCACCCAATCCTCCCATTAGGGCGGTGGATGCCAGATGCTTTTACAGGCCTATTTAGCCTCACCCAATCCTCCCATTAGGGCGGTGGATGCCAGATGCTTTTACAGGCCTATTTAGGCTCACCCAATCCTCCCATTAGGGCGGTGGATGCCAGATGCTTTTACAGGCCTATTTAGCCTCACCCAATCCTCCCATAAGGGCGGTGGATGCCAGATGCTTTTACAGGCCTATTTAGCCTCACCCAATCCTCCCATTAGGGCGGTGGATGCCAGATGTTTTTACAGGCCTATTTAGGCTCACCCAATCCTCAAATTATGCCCACAACGATTTTTAGCCATTAGCCCCCTCAGCCGTTTCTCGTTTGAGTTTTTTTAATGAATTTTCTGCATAATTTCTTCTTCAAGTAGCATGCCAATAGTCGCCGTAGGCGACGGCGAAGCTCAACCTAGTCTTATATAATACGGGTGATGCCATTTTCGGAGGGGCATTTGCGCAGTCTGGATTCTTAACTAATCCTGGCATATGATAGCATTTTGGACAGATCTCGGCAAGATTGACAAAATATCACCGCTCGTCCTCAGTTTTTCCTTGAAAAAAAGTTATGATTGAAAACGTGTCAAATTTTGCAAATTTTGTCCCTTTTTTGACTTTACTCCTTTGTAGCTCATTCAATTCTCAACTTTTTCTGGCGGACTTTTTTTAAATTTTGGCCCAATCATCCCTTTCTTTGATCCTTACCTTTGATTTTGAATTCATCTATAAATTTAATTTCAAAAATCCAGTTGAGTAAAGTAAATTTTCGTGATTTTGGCCCTACTCAGTGAGCTGATGTTGCAAGGTAATTATAAGTAGAGATATGCAGAAGTTCAATGTCGGAGGTAAATCTGACTGAATGCGATGCCTGCAGTCATCAATACTGATTTAGCTTCTGATCATTGGATTTTATCATTTGTCATCATCATTTTATCATCATCTGATCATTGGAGTATTATTGCTGTTATTAGCATCTGTTCTGCTAAGAATCTTGAGGTCTTCTGAATATTTATGTCATTGAGTTTATCGAGGTATCGAGGTAATTGAAGGTTACATATGCTGAAAGGAAGGAAAAGTATGGCCGCGCGAAGCGCGGCCACTGACCCATATTACTAGTATATATATATATCTGGTACCATCGGCAAGCCAAAAGTAAAGCTCTTTTCTCCCAAAAATCGACTGCCCCGAGTATAAAGCCAAGGAAATTTCCTACTACTAATGGAATCTGCTTGTGGGGCATTTGCATTTTGTTTTCGCGCGCAGTTCCAGGACTCTTTTCATGCGCGCTCAAACAAAATACAGATGACACAGCAGATTCCATTAGTAGTAGGAAATTTCCTTGGCTTTATACTCGGGGCAGTCGATTTTTGGGAGAAAAGAGCTTTACTTTCGGCTTGCCGATGGTACCAGATATTTCCTCAACTTTAAGTATACAAAAAATAAATTATGTCAAAATTTCCCTCATTTTTTATTGTTGTTTATATTTTAAATTAAATTATAATTAAATAAATAAAACATAATAAAAAATAAATTGATTAAATAAAATTAAAATACAAACAAAAAAGGTTTAAAAAAAATTAATGTAAAATTATTGGCAAACAAGAAAATTTTTGGGAAATTCCCTTAGCTTTACACATGGGGCAATCGATTTTTTTGGGAGAAAAGAGCTTTAATTTTGGCTTACCGATGGTTCCTGATATTCCCTCAACTTTAAATTTACAAAAATAAAACCTATGCATAGCAAGGTTTCGAACCCACCAATTACATCCAGCAGCCCAACAGCTTGCACCACTACACCACTGGTAAATATGCTTCAAAGGTTTATGAAGGTTTATGAAAAAGCAAATGCCTGAGGCCCAAGGACGAGGGGAAAAGGTGGGGGATAAAATGAATACCTACTCCCGTTCATTAGCAGATGCGAAGGAGCAGGGCAGCAGCAGCAGCAGCAGCAGCAGCAGGAGTTCGGACGGCAACTTATTTTCTGATTTTCTCCTTTAAATACATTGATTTTTGGGCATTTCTCGCGAGTGTTGACTAATTCGTGGATGCTCTTTCCAATGCAAAAAGAATTGGAGTAAATGGTGGCTGCTAGCGGCAGCTAAAGTCTTATCAGTTTTAAGATCTAGCATTGACCCTCAATTATGACACCTGGGTCGAAAAGAGGGCCTGGGCGCTGACGGTCGCTACACTCCCTCGCGCCAGGCCAATATGTGTCTTTCCGGGGCCCATACTCCGCGGTTTTTCAACGAAATTGGCTGATTTTTTGCATGAAGGTCCAACTGGGTGGTATCTCCAGGCCATTTTTTGCGCTTGACGTAATTTTGCGTTTTTTGCCCAAAACCTAAATGTATGATGTTTCAAAGCACCAAAAATCAAAAGTAGCTGGGTTTTCAATGAAAACAGCTGATTTTTGGCAGGTACGTCCGTCGAGGTGATTTCTTGAAGCTGGCAAAAACAAATTTCGAAATATATGTCATTTCTCAGTTTATGGCCAAAAACCTAAAATCTTGATGTTTCAAAAATTTGAACATCCATAAATCAATGGTTTTTCAATGAAATCAGTTGAAATTTCGCATGTGCGTCTGCCATGGTAATATCTAGAAACTGTTAAAAGGACTTTTTGAAAAAATTATTATTTCTTGATTTATAGTTAAAAACCCAAAATCTTGATGTTTCAAAAATTCGAGCATCCATGGTTTTCAATAAAATTAGCTCAATGTGCTGTTTCCCAAACCTGTTTCGTCCGTCCCATGTTGACGAGGCGGGCGGAAGGGAGGCCGGGATCAGTCTGTCTATTTTCCCCCAAGATGCCCTAACCTGTTCCGCTCTCCTTCCCGGCTCTTCCGGGCCTCTTCCGGTGACCTACGAAAGAGAATCTCGCTATGTTCCTGCTGTTACACCACAGCGTTTGGTAGCAGAGAG
>JASANA010005768.1:0-26103 GCA_030248095.1 Ptycholaimellus sp. GST1_10 | reverse complement strand
TTTTGAACCTGTGTTGTGTTTGAGAAAGTGCATTATTAAATGGCTTAGCTGTTGGATGGACGATTTTATAACAAAAGTTGTAAGGTATAAGTCATTCAAGATTAAGTTTGATAAAGGTAATCCTACATATGCTGTTGTTGAAGGATATTAGCCATTATCTAATTTCTGGCATTGCTTTTAACGTAAGCCTTTTAAATATTCAGTTCGAATAACTTTTTTATTTAAACGATGCCGAAGTTCAGTTGCTATTATCATAAATATACACAATCCATGATATTTTATTATAACGTTTATTTGCCAGATTATAAACTCCATGCAAACCATGATAATAACTATTCAAACTATGTTTCGATGCGCTATCTGAAATACCTGCATATTTCATATAAATCCTACCACCAACGGATGCTTGTGAATATACTGAAGTCACAACAAACAATGTTTCAGAAAGTTTAACACTTTCATCACTTTGCATTGCCCTACCAAACCTATATAACATCTGAAATATTTATTTCTGATGCAGGCACTCTATCAGATGAAATACAACCAAGATTTAAGCTTGTATTAGATAAGTGTAATTAAAAATACTTTTGTGAACTATAAGACAGCAGAATTTTTAATGAACTTCAGTATAATAATGAATCTTGAATAAGTTCTATTAGACTAGTATTAAACATTGATTTAATCCATAAATCATTATGCTCAATTTTATACATAGTTTGAAATGCAGGTCCCTTATTCCATTTTTGTGTTGATAATTTAACAAGTTTATATGAATTGAACGGTACTGGATTTAACATCGTTATTATCAGAATACAATTGTGATCAATTAATTTTATGAAAATCTGATAAAGAATTTAACATAGACTCAGACTGATACCAATCTTTCTATATATGAGTACACACTGAATAATTAATCCCTAACCTCCATTATATATGTAATCAAACAGTATCCACATAGGGATATGGTTACAGTAAGACACTTTATACTGTATACCTAATTTGTGTTTACTCCAAAATTTATTTGCATTTATATTTAATTTTTAAATTTGCATTAATGCAAATTTAGTATTTTACGTTTTACGTTTACGTTAACATATATGGTTACGTTAACTTAAAACACTGACACAGCAAACAATCCGCAACACTGTTACAGATACACCTTCGACCACTTGCCAACTTCCGCATAATTGCTAAATGAATAAAACACCCATTCGTCAGCGATCAATCAGCGCACTGATATTCATGCAGACTCAAAAACTGCTTCCTCGGTTCATACAGTCAATTTGGCATGTCGCTAAGATGAGTGCAGTTGTCCAAGCCCTTCCACGACATCCGTTTCGCCTGCATCAACAGAGATCGTTGCCCGTCCAGTTCATCCAGCTCTCTAAACACTGCAACGAAAACTTCTTTAATAATCCCCAAATCAAAAATCTGCACTTTGATTAATCAATCATGTCCAAACAAGAAAAAATAGCACCTTTATATGATTGCTTAGAATTATAGCCTGTTAATTGAAAGCTTTTTAAATTCCTTCCAAGGTTCTTGAACCATTTTGGACTCCAGCCCTAAAACCACCGAACATAAAGCTAACTATTTGACAAGTTTTTCTATTACTTTACATAGTCAAAAAAAATAGTGTGATCAGTTTAACCAAGTTTTTCGTAAACGATGTAAAAATCAGGCTCCGACGTCACCAGACTCATAGGTACATTCTCGTTTCGCTCCAATTCCCAAACCAATGCGTCAATTGATTCAAGAGGCAGCTCTCCCTCAATTTGTTTCACTTCTACATTTGCATAAAATATTAGAGAAAATTAAAATTTAACCAAAGCTTTGTATTGCTCAAAGCAAAAGCTGAGCCTAGATGAATACGTTCACCTTCTATAACCAGCTAGTCATCAAATAGAGAAAAGAAGCAAAAGTTGATAACCTGATTTGAAGAGTTGGTGTTTTGATGCGTAGTCTTGATGGGCGTGGAGCAGTCGAAGAGGCCCGCGTTCAGGTCCCGCTCCATCTCCTCCATCCCCGTCAACAGAGACTGCTCCTCCGAACTCGTCATCTTGACGGGTTCACAATGCCGTTTCTGTCAAACAATTTGCAAACCGTAAAGGTTTAAAAATAGAGGTAGAGAACATTTGGAGTAAGAGCCTTGGTGTTGACAACTGTCCATTGACTTCCTCCAGTGTTTGCCCACAACTTGACATCATCCTTTAACCTAGCTAATTTGACAGATGAATTTTAAGCAAATGAAATGAACCAGTCCCAAAATTAATGAATAGTTTAGCTGTAACTTCCATTTTCTTAAAAGCTCTATTTTGTACGCTGGAACCAATTGTTCAGGACATTTATTTGAATGTACACCAAAACAGCAAATACTAATTGGTAAAATTGAAAAGCAATTTCACATCTACAGTACAATTTGTTAAGTAAATTCAAAAAAAACTAAAAGTAATTGTTTCTCAAACATTTTGATAGTTCATCAAAAAACAACAAATACTAAGTGCTTCAAAAATTGAAACACAATTTCAAATCTAGACGCGAAATATGTATCTAATTGAAAAAAATGTATCTGCGCACTCCAAGGGATGAAAATTCATTTGGTGAAGTAATTTTTGGAAATGAAGGTAAAATGCCCAGAATAACAAGGTTAGCCACAATAGCCTCGTCAAAAGATGAAATTGACAAAATCAGAATTTTTTTAAGCACAAGTAGACAATTTCGATTTGTTTTAGCTGACAAACAGGATTCTTCGGGGGCTGGAAACAGTGGGGGATTTATGGTAAATGGTTCTTGTTTTTCCACATGATGTCGAATAGATTCCAGAACTGCCCACTAAAACAACTTTTTTACGATGTTTTGTAAATAAAACTCAAAGTTAACCTGTTCTATGCTTACACCAGTTATTTCCAGTACTGAAGGTTGTTTAACATGAGCGTTCTGAAAAAATCCCAAGATGCCGATCGCTTTTTCCACGATTTTTTCGTAGTACTAGCTCACACCATAACGAGTCATGTACTAAAATCACATCAATTCATTCAAAAATTAGAAACTAAGCCATTAGCCTCTCCACATTTAGCTCTGTATCTAAGCATACAAAGCTCTCCCTTGAGATATTCCAAAAGAAGTGACGCTGCTTCAGAAGGTGCAGCTTCAGCTTCCAAAAGATTTTCGCCTCTTAAATAGTTAGTAATATGCTAGCGTTCATCAGATAATGAAAGTTCTTACACTATTGCTAATTCTTGCAGATATGGACCCATTTGAGCATCAAAATAGGCACGTAGCTCAGAAACGTGAAGTAAACAATCGATGAATGCAATAGAACTCGGATAAATTTTGCGTGATAGAAGAAGAGCGCAGACGTATTTAACATCTCAAACCATTTTTTTGCCTTCACAAGAGTTGAAAAAAGACTTACCTAGCCAAGAACTAGAGCGACAGAAACTGATATGTCTAGTATTCACAAACGTCAGGTTCCTTAAATGAAATTGATACCCAAAATCTATGAAGAAAGCTAGTAATAGTAACCCATCCAAAAAAGCTTGGCTAAGCTGTGGTAATTCTAAACAAGGACTTGCAGGGTAATACTTTTGAGTTTTAACTAGCATAGTTTCAGCTCTTCCATGAGGTCCTACTAAAACTCAATCAATTACTACAAATCATTCCTTAGCAATACAAATTACCTCTACCTGTGGCTGTCCAACGTAGCAAATTAGTAAAGCTTTGCTGATTAATGCTCACTCGAGGAGCAAATTGAAAGTTGAAACTCAAAAGCGCCAACAGCTCCTAAATTGAACAGCACTGGCCTACTTCACTATTAGCAATAGTGTGTGAAAACAGCTAACCCGGTTTTGTCAATTGGGCAGAACAGAGGTGATGCACTTTCGCAGTCGCTTGCAGGTCTGATGACAGGCTTGCAGCGATGGTCGAGTAAGGTATCCAATGATGATGAAGAGAATCTTGGTTGGCATAGACAACAAAAGACTATCCTCGCCTTGCACCAAAATCATAACTACCTCAAAAAATCCACTCATTAAATAAAACTAGTTCTAGTGGCCTAGAAATGACTTATTTTAGACTTAGGGTTAAGGTAAAATTTGACCTTTGAAAAAAGCTAAAGACGAAGGAAAGAAGCGAGTGAGCTGAAAAATCTGGGCAAATGAAGAAGCAACCACGCTTCTCCCCCAGATCCCCCCACCCCACCACTTCCCCATCCCCCCCGCTTGACCCCCTAACCCTTCGCTGAGTCTAGTACAGACGCCCCCTGGTGGTCACTTAGCCCCACACACCCTCCTCCTTCCCCCTCCCCCTACCCTCCCCCTCTTACCCTTCCCCCTACCCCCCCCCCTTCCCTTTCCCCTACCCCCAGCCCCTTACCCCTCCCCCTCTCTCCTACAGAAGCCCCTTTCTCCTGGCTACCGTTCAAACCCTGCCCCTCCTCATGGCGCATTGTCAAGCATCACTAGCAAAAACAACAAAAAGTTACATTAGCTGGCTTTCATTTGACGTGCCTGCACTCAAAGTAGTAATCCCGGATTGTAAGTTCATTCAACCAAGTAAGTCATGTTTACATTTTTGAACGTGTCTAATGTACGCTTTCCTCTCTTACATCATAGTACCTTTCAGTAGGAATGTTTTTTGTAGTCACAGTTTTTTATTTTTTCCTCAGTACCAATGGCTTCAGATTCATCAGTCAAGAAGAGCTGTGCTCTGGTTTAGCTGCTTAATCAACTAGCTTTCAATAATGGCTTTGAAAAATGAGTTTTTGAGATGCGTGTTTCTGTAAAGCCGACATTCTTGATTGTACCTATGGATTAGGTGGCCTGGCTTTCGACTCACCCTCTCTGGTTGGACCTCTAAGCATCACAAAGTAATCAAAGCTAATTTTCTAATGAATCACTAACCAAATTGATGACTTTTAGGATCTTCATCAATAGTCCACTGCCGGAGTTTCTTTTTTGTGAAAACATTGACTTGGATATCGAAGTACTTTATGTGGGACGCATTCAATGCTCTGAATTTGAACATCTAGTTGATTGTTCTGTCGATTTTTTTTGCGTTAGCAAACAAAATTTTTAATGTTGAAATTAATGATTAAATATGCAGTTTGGTTCGGAAGCGGTGTCCCTGCCTGAGGAGGAAGAGGATGGTGCTTCTGCTACTATGGCTTCGGCATCTGCGTCATCAGCGTCTGCGTCAAGCTCATCACCAGCATCACCTGCCAAGGAAGCCACCAACTTCGACGAGCCCGACTACGTCATCGAGCCCGACTACGTCATCGAGCCCGACCACGTCAACGAGCCCAACACCAGAGACTCCAACTTCGACTCCAACTTCGACTCCAACTTCGACTCCAACTTCGACTCCATGTCGATAGCCAACGAGGTTCTTTAATTTTACCCAATTAAGAAGCGCAAGCTTGCTCTTAATACAGGTGCTTGATGTGGCCACTCACATTTCAATTTCTTCTACTACATGTATTGCTACATCATTTTTCTCTTCACTTACTATCTATGCTCCTCTTTCAACACCTCCTCCTACACTTCCTCCTATCACAGTGCCTCCTCCCACGCTTCCTCCCCCTACCACAAAGCCTCTTCCTACAATTCCTCCCCCTACACCTCCTCCTACAGATCCTCCTGACACACCTCCACCTACCACAGAGCCTCCTCCTACATTTCCTCCACTTACACCTGCTCCTACCACAGAGCCTCCTCCTACAATTCCTCCACTTACACCTCCTCCTACCACAAAGCCTCTTCCTACAATTCCTCTCCCTACACCTCCACCTACCACAGAGCCTCCTCCTACCACAGAACTTTCTACTACCACAGAGCCTTCTACTACCACAGAGCCTCCTCCTACAATTCCGCCTTCCACACCTCCTTTTACACCACCTTCAACTGCTCTGCCTCCTGATACGTTTCCTCCTTTAACACACCCTCCTCCTACAACCCCTCCTCCTACAGTCCCTCCTCCAACTACAACACTTCTTCCTCCAACAACCACCAGTCCACCCCAATCATCAACTCTTCCTACACCAACTATCACCTCTCCTTCACCTGTTTACCTATCCTTGATTTAATAAGCTTTTGCAACTGGCTTTGCAGACGCCAGAATCAGATGGTGGAGCTCATTATACGCTTGGAATCCTTTGTGGTGGGATAGTTTTGGGAGCGGGAGCGGCGTTTTTGTGTTTCCTTCTTTGTTGCCGTTTCCACACAGCTTCTCCTTCCCAAGCTTGCACTGTCCATTCTATCGCTGCTCTGTCATTTTTGCTTACAAAGCCTTCTTTTTTAGCTATTCAATCAAGCCCTCTCATCTGTCTCTAGGAGAGCTGGAGCTGTATGGAGGGTGGTGAGAAGGAGGCAGTCTGTGCCATCTACGATTCCAAGAACCCACACTGGAGATGCAGCCTTCAACGACACTGTCTTGATGGACACCAATGACATCTGGGACTTGGAGCTTGGGGACCTCGGACTACCGCGGACTGTCTCTGAACTCATGCGCATGCCAAAACCCGACAGACACTCGCCAACATCCAGATCCGTCTTCCGCTATGAACAGTGGCTGCCACGAGACCTACAGCTTCACCAACCTCTCATTCCTACCCAGCCAGCTCCATCAGCAGCAAGTCCGACTCCGGCTGCGCCTTCAGCTACTACTGCGCCTTCAACTACTACTGTGCCTACAGCTGCTACTGCGACTTCAACTGCTGCAACTTCAGCTGCTACTGCACCTCTGCCAACATCTTCACCTTCGACTTCAAGCTCGCCTCTGATCAACTCAGCAGTTGACCTATCTCCTCCAGCTGCCACATCAACGCCCGACACCCTAAGTCTACTCTCTGCCACACCTATGCGTCAGCGACTACAAATTGTTATATTCCAACAATTTTAAAATATTTTTTCAAAAGCCATTTATTTTAGGAAGTGGAAGTTCATGATGCTCCTTCCAAGGCTCCTACTTCAAATTCTCTTCTGGTTTTATCCTCGGAATTTTTTCATTAAAAAATCGATTTGAATTTGAAAGGAAGACGATGAGGAGAATGATGCTGCAACAGGCGAGAATCAGAAGCAGAACGGCAAAGAGACCAGCAACTCTGAGGAACTTCTCTCCATCACGAGCAAGGTTTTCTATTATTCAATTTTATTTTCAGTACAATATTATCTTTATTTATTGTAAATATTTCTTTTTAAAATCATCTTTTACATTTTTCCATTTTTGTCAGGCTTCAATTAGCCGAGAGGCTACCCTTTATCATCCGGGTGAAACTATGGGGGCGGGGAGTGAGGAAAGCTCAGAAGCCGGCTCCAAGCAGACTACTGTCAACGCCTCTACTACCCCCCTTGAGCCCGCCCAAGTTTTACAGCCCCCGCCCCTCGCCCTTTCACCTCCTCCTGGTGCCCCTCAAGAAGGTCCCCCGTTAGATGCCAGCCTGCAAAGTCCCCCTTCCCCACCTGTTGGGGCTGAAGCTGTTGTTCCTTCCTCTCCCGCTATTGTGGCTGACCCATTGGCCAATGATTTGGCATTATCGCCCAGTTTTGATGGAGGTGAACAAAATGCAAATGTTTATTCTCCTACTGTTCCCCCAGTCCTGCGAAACTGACCATTACGCCCTCCTAACCTTCTAGGTCCTGCAGCTAGTAGAAGTGCATTCAATTGGGCCTGCCATAGGGGACGTAGGCCTCCTCCCCCTTACAACAAGAATGAGCACCCTCCTTGGAAGTAGTGCTTGGAAAAAGCTGGCTCTAATTTCATATGCTTGCATAATGAAACATGCCAAAATGCTTTCCATAAAGCTGGAGTTTCAAAGAGTGTTCAGCCTTCACAAGCGGTCTCTTTACAGTTGGTACCTCTCAGCTTAGGGCTGCTTTTTGACCCTCTGACCTCTGTCTGGCGACACATAGGCGCAATTTGAAACAGAAGTGGCTAGCATGAGTGCGTCTTGGTAGGCTGTAAACCTAGTTTATAGACCTGTCTGCCATGCAATTTACCACTTGTTCAGTATCTTAGGGCAGCTGACATAAACCCGCTCTTTGTCTTTCCAACAACTGCTTATCTGAGGCTCTGGGCAAGGGTGCGAGTGAACAGGCAGGCACACTCGAAGTGCGCCCCCCTTTCCACACAGAGCACATTTCAACGGCCCTCTTCCCTGCCCTGCCTCTGACCTCTTCTCATAGAATCCCCCTTGCTGTACAGGCGGGGGGCCAAGGGGCACACCACGCGCGCCCGTAATCTCTCCCCCTCCTCCACCCCTCACACTACCCCCACAGCTGACCTCCCCTTTTTCCCTGTACACACACCCAGGCGCCAAAGGCAGTACGTAACCACTGGCCCCTTTTACAAGGCTAGCAGGTGTTGACACGCATGCAAATATTGATGCTTATGTAATCCAATTAATTACACACTTCTTGTATAATAACATTTTGTTTTTGTGCTTTTCTTTAACACATCAATTTTTAGGTGATCTTTTTTTGAAAAGGTGATGCAAAGAAGCAGAGATGAAACCAAAAAAAGGTCACGCAACAAAAGTGCCAAAAATGGCTAATCGAGAAAAATGCATTCAACTCCCTCCTTATCATCTTTGCTGGGCGTATATTTGACGAGTTTGATGCTAGGAGGAGGAGAGGACTGGACCTTGACGTGGAGTTGGGGAATGAGAGAGCAAGGCTGGTAGGAGCAAGGTGGTGGAATGAGAGGGTATGGCTGGTAGGAGCGGGAGATGGGCTTGGGCTTGGAAGGAGAGGTGATAGGGATCCACGAGACCAAAGGGGGCTTCTGGGGACGCGGGGGAGTGAGGGACTTCTTGGCTTTTTGAATCCGCCCAATGGCCGGGTAAGAGGAAGGGGGAGAAGAAGTGGGAGAGGACGGGGGAGGGGAGGAGAGAGGAGGGGGGCGAGGAAGCTTGGGCTTGCGGACGACGGTGGTAGAGGAGGACTTGGTGATGATGGAGCCGGAGTTGTTGCGCTTGTAGCCGCCGCACAGCTCCGCGCATTCACGAGGCCCTCCCAACACTGGGCTTCGCCACTTCTTCTCTATAATTATGGTTTTCATTTATCATTTATTTTATTTACCACAGGCTATAAGGCGATGAAATTAAATTTGAAACTCATCATGAAATTATACTTACAAAATTTTGAACCTCTAAAGAGCTAAGAGAGCCCAAAAAATTTTCACAATTGTAATATTGTTATTTTACGGCAGGTTAAAGTATGCATACAGCATGAACAACGTAAAATAATTTAAACAAATGCTGTTGGTAGCAAAATCAAGAAGCTGGGAAAACTAATAAAATTCTTTTTTAAAATTAATATATTTTCATTGCAATATATTTTCATTGTTTTTCTCAGTTAACCAATGTTAAGTTTTTATTTTTAGCTCTATCTGAACATTCACCCTAATGTGGGCAAAATTTTTTGGGCTCTCTTAGCTCTTTAGAGGTTCAAAATATTGTAAGTATAATTTCATGATAAGAGTTTCACATTAAATTTCATCACCTTATAGCCCAAGCTAGTTTCATGTTAAGATGTTTCATTACCTTGATGCCCAAGCTAATTTGAATGCAAGCATTATAAAGAGGCCAGCTAAGAGAGAAAAAACACTGAAGTGGAGATTCGAAATTTCAGTAATTAATAAAAAGCCAATAAATATAATAAAAAGCCAATAAAAAGCCTAACGCCCAATACAATGCTTTAAGATGAAGTTGATGATGAGCTACCTGCACACCACGGCCTGGTAGAAGCCCATGAAGACAATGTAGGAGCAAATGGACAAAAGATTCACAATATATGCCGAAAATTACCTATATGGTGCTGCTTTTGATGCCAAATAACCCTTGAAAATGCCCCAAGAAGAATTTGATGATGAGCTGCTTGTACACAACAGCCTAGAAGCCCATTAAAAAAAGTTGTAAGCAAATGGACACAATATTCTTAATATATGCTAAAAATCACCTATATGGTGCTGTTATTGTGGCCAAAAACCCTTCAAAATGCCACAAGATGATGTTGATGAATGAGCTGGTTGTTTATCAATGACGTCTCCGGTAGAAGCCCATGAAGACAATGTGTAAGCAAATGGACACAAGATTCGTAATCTATGCCCCAATTTACCTATATGCTGCTGTTATTGAAGCCAAAAACCCTTTAAAATGCCCCAAGATGAAGTTAATTATGAGCTGCTTGTACACCATAGCCTGGTAGAAGCCCATGAAGACCAGATTTGCACCTATTGTTATTTGGTATCAAATTGTACCTATTTTTTGAGCCGGTTTCATATCTAGGCTCAAAATTAACTTAAACCATCGCCACTGGGCAGCATATCTTTTTTAGGATTCTTAGAGTGCACCCTATAGGTCAGAAATGGTCAAAATTTGTTTTTTTCAAAATTTCAATGTTTTATAGACAGGTTTTGTGTAGTTTTTTAAAAGAATTCCGAATCTGTGCTTGTCTTTGCCCTGCAAGCATCCTAGCAAATGTTATTCCAGATTTACAATTTTTGACCACGGAGCAGCCCGAAGGGCCACTCCACGGTCTATAGAGGTTACTAAACTTTTGTCCTGATATATATATTACTGAAATGGTGAATCTCCGCTTCAGTGTTTTTCTCTCTTAGCTGGTCTCTTTTTAATACTTGCAATAAAAATAGCTTGGGCATAAAGGTGATGAAATTTATTTTGATTCATCTTATCATGAAACTAGCTTGGGCCATAAGGTGATCTGTGTGATCCAAATCTGACACTCTTATCAGGAAAATATGCTTCCTAAATTTTGAACTTTACTAAAGAGCTAAGAGAGCCCAGGAAATTTTGGCCACCCTAGGATTATTGTTTGGGTAAAGCTATAAATAAAAACTAGACATAAGTTAACATTGAGCAAAAAATATGCATTATAATAAAAAAGTAATATTTTGAATAATTTTCTAATATTTTCCCAGTTTTCGTTTTTGCTACCAACAGTAATTTCATATAAGGGAAATTTAAATGCGAAGATTTTGTGCAAATCAAATAAAATATTTATGATTTACTCTAACCTGTCATAAATTTAAAAAAGAACATTGGTGAAAATTTTCTGGGCTCTCTTATATCTTTAGTAAAGTTCAAAATTTAGGAAGCATATTTTCCTGATAAGAGTGTCAGATTTTATTTCATCACCTTATAGCCCAAGCTAGTTTCATGATAAGATGAATCAAATAAAATTTCCTTACCTTGAGGCCCAAGCTATTTTGAATGCAAGCATTAAAAAGTGACCAGCTAAGAGAGAAAAAAACACTGAAGAGGAGATTGATCATTTCAGTAATTTCATCCACTTTGAACAGCCAATGGCCAATAAACAGCCTAATGCCCAATACAATGCCTTAAGATGAAGTTGATGATGAGCAGCTTGTACACCACGGCCTGGCAGAAGCCCATGAAGACAATGTGTAAGCAAATGGACAAAAGATTCATAATTTACACCCCAATTTACCTATATGGTGCTGTTATTGAGGCCAAAAACCCCTTAAAATGCCCCAAGACGAAGTTGATGATGAGCTGCTTGTACACCATGGCCTGGTAGAAGCCCATGAAGACAATGTGTAAGCAAATGGACAAAAGATTCGTAAATCTACGCCCCAATTTACCTATATGGTGTGGTTATTGAAGCCAAAAACCCGTGAGTGGTAATTTTTTAATGCCCCAAGCCGAAGTTGATGATGAGCTGCTTGTACACCAGCCTGGTATAAGCCCATGAAGACAAAGTGTAAGCAAATGGAAAATTTTTATTTTACGCCCCAATTTACCTATAATTTCGTTTTGCCCCCTTTCCTATTTGCGGTCCTGGTGGCTTGCTCTTTCCCCCGCTCGTGCCGCGCGCTGGGTTGAGCTGAATCTGCTGCCCCCCCATGGTGTGGTGGTTGAAGCGGAAACCCCTTTAAAATGCCCCAAGACGAAGTTGATGATGAGCTGCTTGTAAAACACCACAGCCTGGTAGAAGCCCATGAAGACAATGTGTATGCAAATGGACAAAAGATTCGTAATCTATGCCTCAGTTTACCTATATGGTGCAGTTATTGAGGCCAAAAACCCTTTAAAATGCCCCAAGACGAAGTTGATGATGAGCTGCTTGTACACCATGGCCTGGTAGAAGCCCATGAAG
Organism: Ptycholaimellus sp. GST1_10; assembly: GCA_030248095.1. Taxonomy (NCBI): domain Eukaryota; kingdom Metazoa; phylum Nematoda; class Chromadorea; order Chromadorida; family Chromadoridae; genus Ptycholaimellus; species Ptycholaimellus sp. GST1_10. The sequence continues at coordinate 13,969 of JASANA010005768.1, read as the reverse complement.
ACCAGATTTGCACCTATGGTTGTTTGGTATCAAATCGTATCTATTTTTTGAGCCGGTTTCATATCTAGACTCAAAATTAACTTAAACCATCGCCACTGGGCAGCATATCTTTTTTAGGATTATTACAGTGCACCCCATAGGTCAAAAATGGTCAAAAAAATTTTTTCAAAATTTTAATGTTTTATAGGCAGGTTTTGTGTAGTTTTTCGCCAGAATTCCGAATCTGTGCTTGTTTTTTCCTTCCGAGCATCCTAGAAAGAGTTATTTAAGATTTTAGATTTTTTTTGTAAGGGTCCCCCCTTACGTTCAATCGATTTTCCAACCTCAATTTCGGCATAAAGGAGGCCGAAAATCAAAATTCTGGAGGCACCATGGCACCCTCCAGGGTCGATATACTATAGTGACGTTGAGACTGGAGCCCCAGATATTGCCAATCCCCATGCCGAGAAGAACGTACGGCGGACGGCGCACTGCGCACGGCGCACGGCGGACGGATAACGGACGGACTCTTTTTAAAAAGTTTTTTGGCCATAACTTGCCCAATTCTTAACCAAATTTGGCAAATTTTTTTTTTAATTAAAGCTCTGTGTGTGCTGCGTCCATTGAGCCTACTCACAGCTCTGTAACATGCCCATGGAATTAATGGCATTGATTCATATTTTCAAAAGCCGTAATAGGGTTGGTCCTTGGCTAAGAGGGGACTGTGCTTACGCTCCGCTCGCACAGCCCCAATGTATGTTCCTGGAAATGCTGGTCCTCACCGAATTCTCAACGGATTGGGACACACTTTTTTTCCTGAAAGGTAATAAAATTTTAGGAAGATCTGGAGGGGTGGAACCGGTTTCCGAGCATTTGAAACATTACTTTTTTGGGTAGAAAGGCTTGGTAGAAAGACTTACCATTTTGAGAGAAAATGTTCACCCTTGTATGAAAACATTCCTCAATTTTTGGCATCTGCTACAGGTGAATGTGGAAGGCGGAATATGCTCTGCAGTCACCTATTATGCTTTGCACCATATACTTGTTTTTAAGGGTCCCTGCTTACATTCAATCAATTTTCCAACCTCAATTTCAGCATAAAGGAGGCTGAAAATCAAATTCTGGATCCACCATGCCACCCTCCAGGGTTGATATACTATATTGACGTTGATACTGGAGCCCCAGATATTGCCAATCCCCATGCCAAGCAAAACATATGGTGGACTGTGCATGGTGGACGGCGGATGGATAATGGACTAACACTTTTTAAATAGTTTTTTTGCCATATCTTGCCCAATTCACAACCAAATTTGGCAAATTTTTTTAAATTTTTGAAATTTTTGACCACGGAGCGGCCCAAAGGGCTGCTCCGCGGTCCATAGAGGTTACTAAACTTTTGTCTACTAAACTTTTGTATATATATATCTGGAAATGCTGGCCCCAGGCGAATTCTCAATGGATCTTGGCAAACTTTTTTTTCCTGAAAGGTAAAAATATTTTAGGAAGATCTGGAGGGGTAGACCCGGATTTTGACCACTTGAAACATTACTTTTTTGGGTAGAACGGCTTGAAAACTGCAATATAGCGTTTTTGCGCTGTAGCACCTCTATTCTTGAGAATTGCACAGAAGACTTTGGTTTTTTGATTCACAAGTCATATATACCGATTCTAAATATGTGCTTACTTTTGCAAATGGTTGAGAAACCACAGACTTTTCCTCTTGAGTGACAAACTTTCATGCTCACCAATAGCATCAATAAACAGTAGTAGCTGAACGGTTGAAAATTGCACAGAAGACATTGGTTTTTTGATTCACAAGTCATATATAACGATTCTAAATACGTGCTTACTTTTGCAAATGGTTGAGAAACCACAGACTTTTCCTCTTGAGTGACAAACTTTCATGCTCACCAATAGCATCAATAAACAGTAGTAGCTGAATGGTTGAAAATTGCACAGAAGACTTTGGTTTTTCGATTCACAAGTCATATATAACGATTTCAAATACGTGCTTACTTTTGCAAATGGTTGAGAAACCACAGACTTTTCCTCTTGAGTGACAAACTTTCACACTAACCAATAGCATCAATAAACAGAAGCAGCTGACGGTTGAAAATTGCACAGAAGACTTTGGTTTTTCGATTCACAAGTCATATATACCGATTCTAAATATATGCTTATTTTTGAGAATGATTAAGAAACCACAGACTTTTCCTTTTGAGAGGCAATGTGCACCTTCACAATGAAAGTTCTCCTTTATTTTCAGGTGTTGCTACATGTGAAGTTAGATGCGCTCCGCAGTCACCTATTGCGGTTTGCACCATATACTTGTTTTACTCACAGCTCTGTGACATAGAATATTTGGCAGACAATCATATTTTCAAAAGCCGTAATAGGGTTGGTCCTTGGCTAAGAGGGGATTGTGCTTCTGCTCTGCTCGCATGGCCCCAATAGGGGGACCCTGCTCATTCACTCCCCCACCACCTTGGTCAACCTCTCTCTTGGCCACCTGTGGCCACCTTCTCTCTTGGCCACATTCTGCTTCCAGGGCACCAGGTCCAGGGCTCCTCCAGCTTCAAGGCACCAGCACCAGGCTCAAGCACCAGGCCCATCAGCTCCACGCTCCAGGCCTCCCAGCTCAAGCCCCTCAGCACCAGCCTCAAGCACCAGCCCTTTAGCACCAGATGGTTCATCAAAATGACAGTTCATCACTGCGACAGTTCATCACAATCCCAAACACTAAATGTTCCCCCTATAATCTCCCTTAATCAGGGACAGAGCTAGGATTTTCGGTTGGTGGGGGGGCAAAACGGAGGAGCAAAGCTCTGACCTGGGGAGGGGGTCCTAGGGGGAGAGGTGACCCCTCCCTCTAGGTATTAGAAACTTTGAAAAAATGACTCTTAAAATTGTGAAGGAATTGTGCACTCCTTTTTAGAAAAAATTTCAGGGCAAAATTGCTGTAATATTTTTGTTAATCATATTTTTGATATAAGAATTTATCTCAGTTTATGATAACCAAGGAAACCAAACCAAGGAAAAATGTGCTTAAAAATGTGCTGAAAAATGTGTCTGCAAGAGCTCCAGCAACTGCCAGCAGCAGCAACTCTCCAAGCAGCCATCCAAATGCAAAGGACCATCCAAGGACAAGGCCCCAGGTGCCAATGCTGAACATCCCACGCCCTCCTGCCATTTCTGCTCTGAAGACCACACCTCCTCCAAGTGCTCCAAGTACACTGATGGGTCTGCCAGGCACCAGCATGTCAAGAACCTTGGCCTCTGCTTCAACTGCCTCTCAAGCAAGCACCCACTCAAGGACTGCCCAAGCAAGCTCAACTGCTGGACATGCCAACAGCACCACCACTCTGCCCTCCATAACTCCATGGGCAAGACCAACAACACCCCAGCTACCAACCTCAGCCTCACCAGTGCTGTCAGGCCTCCATCCTCACCACCTTCCAGGCTTCCATCATGGCCCTGGCCCCAGCCCACTGAAAGCAAGTCCAAGGCCTTCCCCTCATGGACTCTGGCTCCAGCATCACCTGGCTCCACAAGGACCTCTTCGATGCCCTCCAGCCCTGTATCCTTCCAGCAGGGACCCTAGAGGTGTCCTTTGCCAACCACCCCAAACCTGAGCCCATCACAGTTCACCTCGGCTGGCTGAACCTCATCGCCTTCAATGGCTCCTGCCCCACCTTCAAGGTCTACCCCCACCCCCAGCTCTGTCCAAACCAGGAGCTAGGAGGCTATGAGCTCCCCAATGACATCCTCAATTCCTCTCTGGCTACAATGTTGCCAACCTCCCCAAGGCCAAGACCAAGGTCCACTCTGTTGCAGTCCTCATTGGCCTCAACATCCATGAAGCAGTTGAGGGCACCATCAATCAATCTCTGACCCCCCAACTCTTCCTGCTCCATAGCCCCTTTGGCAGCATCCACCATGGCTCTGTCACCAGCATCTCCAGCTTATGCCCCAAGCCATCCTGCAGCTTCCTCATCCAGGCCAAGCCCCACCCCAGCCTCTCCAGCCTTGTCGCCCACCAATCTGACCTCAAGCTGGTTGGACTCCAAGCCGGCACAAACAAGGCCACCACTGAGGCACAACACTGCACCAAGCGCCTTCTCAAGTCCATCTCCTACAGCCCTGAAGGTCACTTCATTGCCCCACTCCCCTTCAACTCCCAGGCACATCAGCTGGCCCCCAACTTTGGTCAAGCCTTCTACCAAGCAGCCACAGCCTTTGCCTGCCTCTCAGCCATAGAGCATGATATCTACTACGAGGAGTTCCAGAAGCAGATTGAGTCCAGCATCCTAGCCCCAGTCCATGAGGAACCCCTGCCTGACACCATGGTTGACCACCTGCTTCACTTTGGAGTCCCCAAGCCAGACTCCATCCACACCAAGGTCCACTGGATCATCGATGCATCCACCAAGGCTGGCCATCCTCCCGTCTCCCTCAATGGCCTTGTGGACTCAGGCCCCTGCCTTCTCACCAGCTTCATCACCATTCAGCTCCACCTCTGAGCAAGTCCCTACATCCTGATCACTGACCTCACCAAGGCCTTCTACTCCATTGGCATCACCCCCAGCACACCCATGCCCTCTGCATCATCCTTCCACAGGACCCCAAGTGTCTCTGGACCTAAACAACTTCCAGGTCTGCGCCTACAAGCAGCTGATCATGGGCTGCTCAGCTTCACCATGGATCCTCCAGGCCTGCATCTGACTGCTAGTCCAGGACGCCATCTACCAGCGCAAGAACTATGATCTCACCACTTCCGAGCTCCAGAGCCTCCCCAGCTACTTCTATGCTGACTATGTGCTGATGGGCTTCCAGCAGCCAGATGATGGACAGCACCTAGCCCAGGGCCTCCAGTGCCTCTTTAACTCCACCTGCTTTCACCTATGGGACTTTGCCTCCAACCTCCCCAATGCCTTTCCAGAGCTCCCCAAGAGTGATTGCCTCAATGTCACCTTCCTCAAGAACATTGGCCTCCAGTGGTACCTGGACACAGATGAGCTGGGTATTAAACTGCCTAGCTGGAGTGACATCGCCTCCAGGAGCCTCTCCAAGCACAACCTCCTCAGTGCCATCAGCCACATATATGACCCACTCAGCTTCATCCTCCCAGTCCTTCTCCAAGACTGTCTCCTCTTCTGTGATGCCAACATGCCAGAGAGCACCTGGGCAATCATAATCCCCAATGAGATCCATGACTGCTGGCTGGTCTTTGAGGAGGACCTTTGCTGATGCCTTGGTCTCTGCCTTCAGCTGCTGTGCCTATGCTGTCAGCCCCAGCACCACCCCAGCCCTACTCTTCGCCTGCTCCTGCCTTGTGCCAGAGAAGGGCAAGGGCCTCCTCATCTCCATCCCCCACTCCAAGCTCTGGGCAGTCACCCTCGCTGTCCAAATGGCAACCTGGGGGCTATATGGACCAAGGGATGCCAGAGAACATGCAATGCATCCCTATATTATGGCATGGCCCAAATTTCCACAAAAACCCGCCCAAAGTGCAGTTTATCGCTGGAGCATCCAAAAGCTCAATGAAAGGCTTAAATGACCTGATGACCAAAATCCCTTCGACCATTAAGGCCCACTGGCAAACAGAGAGGATAAAACCTCTACTGGAGTGTCAACAACTCAATGAAAATTTGCCATATGCTGGACACAATGGGTAAGACCTGATTAGGGCCAATCTGCACAGCAGATTTCAGCACACTTTTTTACAGCACTAGAAATTGGGATGGACATCATGGGAAAAAGTACAGATTTATCACCAAGGTGGGAAATTGTTACCTCCACAATTCACTTAATAAAAGTGGATGGAGCCTGACAATCTCGGAACTGAAATGCCTAGTGACAGATCTCGCTAAAAATGCGTTCATCACTTTTCCTGGGATCAACTTCCACCAGACAAAAGGAATCGCCATGGGCTCCAGTTGTAGCCCAATTATCACAGATCTGGCCCTTTCCAAATTGGAATTTGACTTCATGTCAAAAAGAGGCAACCTGGAAGCAGCAAAAAAGCTGCAATAATGTTGAAGATATGTCAATGATATCTTAGCTGTGAACACAAGCTCCTTGAAAACATACTGCAAGGAGATTTGTGGGGGGTGGGGGGGAGCGCGGCAGGCCTTGCTAAACCTGGAAGGGAGGGAGGCCCGCCATTGGGATGAGAATACTGATTCTTGAGAGGTTGGCCACTGTAGCCAAGAGAGGAGCTTGAGTAGATTGTAGGCTTACACATAAATACCTCTCTATAAGGGATGTTTTGATAATTCATACCAAATTTGTCATTTTTCCCCTTAAAAATGATACCTTTATAAACACATTGTCATTTTAAGGCTCTTCTTTTGCTTACTTTTTACATATCTTTATTTCACCATTTGTTGTATGTTTTGCTTTACATTGTGTTCATTTTGTGGGTAAACATAGCATTTTTTCATTTATTCAACAATGGGTATCAACAAGAAAATTAAACACTTCATAAACAGCATTGGATTCAAATCTTGTATCACCAAGCCAGAGAGAGGTATATTTGTGATTATCATCTGAACAAAGCATGTTCCCTTCATAGATTGAGATGTGGGTACAATTGGGCTCTGTCAGGTCTCCATTTACTGGAAGTCTTTCACAATTATCACGTACCCAATTTGATAGCCACCGCTTAATATTACCAGACATCCATGATCCATACCTCTTTTGCAGTGTTTTGCCAGTCACATTGTAGAAGCTTAGCTCTGTCTTTTTAAAGTCATTTGTCCTACATAACATGACCATGCTCTCAGGTTTTGCATCTTTTATCCATGACCTTTTACAAGTATCCCATTGTCCTGTTTTCTGAATCAGGACATTCCATTTCAGTGAATTATCACAGGTAGGTACATATTTATTTAACACCTCCAGTTCATATATTAACAGAGCTGTAACTGGAAGAGAAATAAAGACCACAGGGATAACAAGACAAATTTTATTGACATCCAATTTGTCTATGACATTTATGTTCACTTCACGTCTTATATAGGTTTTGTTTCAGTTGCTTCTGTGAAAAGCATTACCATACAATTCTTCACCGAAACCCATGACAATATCTAAACATCCACCATCTGAAGATTTGTACCCACATTTACCAAATTCTAACGCATAAATGGTGTTTTCATGTAGATACGAGTTGTACCCAAGGTGGTAGAAAGATAGCTGATCACTAACTTGGTCTAAGCACTCAACAATAGACAGATAACCTTCACGAGCTTCACTCTTTTTCAGATCAATTCCACCAGTTTTTACATCTGTTTTGAAAGTTGATTTAATGGGTTGAACTAACAGATTTCGTCCATTAAGCCTAAACATCAGTTCGCTTAGATTCATGTTTTCGAAATATGTGGAAACATAATTAATATTTCCATACATGGCCTGTTGACTCACAAAAGTGAGATAGCATCGGTTGGGAAGTGGCTCTGAATCAAGAACATTGAGCCATGTCTTGTAAGTTTGCCCCTTTGCAATTGTTCGAGTTTTACATTGCAGACGATTAAAGGTTAGACCTGAGCCATGAGAGATCTTTGACTCAATGCGTGGGGACACCACATCTGGAAGTTTTAAGTAATTCATACGCACCTTCATTTCAGTAATGTAAAGCTTGTATTTTACATTTTTATCATCTGGTGATACCATCGAAAAGGTATCATTAGCTCTCCTAAAATAAAGTCCTATCGATGTCTTTGGAGGTAAATATTGTCGCGCCGTCATTAACACATCACTGTAAACACGCCCTACAAGTTCTACCCCATTCCCCCTAAGCTTTGCTGCTTCCATTCCAAATGTGGCTGGAATTGGATCAAGGTCTTTAACACTACTCTTATCTAGAATATCTAAGTTCCAACTACCATCCAGATTATTCCAAACACTCTCTCGCATAGATACTGTTGTCCCTAGTGTACGCGCAACGGCAGTGGTATGGGGATAGTTTGGTAGAATCGACATACTATTATCATTTATCTTTGTTTCTAACGAGGCCCAAAGTGAGTGCATTCCTTGGGCATCCAGAAAGACTATCTTATCTGCCAGTTCTGCTTCACTGGGTACAGTGTTATCAAGATTACGGATGGCTACATGGGTTTTGTACAGAATAGTATTAAGTCGAGTAAATCGGGTGGGGTGTCCTGGGAAAAGGAAAGCAGCTGTGGCACCATCATTAAGACCTTGGTTAAGTGTTTGTTCAACATAATAGCTAAGTTCAGGCTCAGGATCTTTTACTTCTCCTTGGGCATAACCAATGGGATTTACTTCTGAGACTTCCATGGTAGCTTTTTCTTTTGCTCGGCAAGAGTAGGCTTCTTGCTTGCTGGAGCAACCTTAGACTTTTTGGCTGGCCTCTTCCTGGCTACCTTCTTTTTAGGTGTGCTACTGCTGGTGTGAGCACTGGATGGAGTGTGGTAGCCAAGGTCAGCAGGAATTATAGCAGGGCGAGTGGAATACGCCATTTAAGTTTACACTGAATTAGTGAAATGAATGAATGCAAGTCTTTATATAGTTTTTCAAGGTAGGTCACATGAAAGTCAAGGTAGGTCACATGAAAACATACTGACGCACTGGGTCATGTACATATGAGCGGACACGCATAATATCAGGTGTTTGTGGACCTGTGTCAACAGTAATGTAACGGTTTGAAATACAGGGATCCTCTTGAACCTTTTTAAAAGCATAGACTATTCTATCCTTCATTCCAAGCTGAGAACCAAATGTTCTTAGCTGGGACTCTAGTCTTAAACTGGGTAAAAAGAAAAACCATCGAACATTTTGACAAATGGTTCGTGATTCAGGACTTTTATTGAAAAGAGAGTGTAGAACAATCCAAAGACTGACATTTTTATGTCTACCATTAGTGGCTATTCGAGCAAGTTCCTTGCTTGATGAAGCTTGCTCAGAAAAGTCGTCTACAATAAGGATGGTTTGATAATCTTCCTTGGTGATGTCCTCAAGAGTTATATTAGGAAAGCCTTTGAAGAGTAGAAGTTCAATCCCTTCAGAGGCTAGCTTTTGCTTTGTTTCTAAATATTTATCTTGCATTTGGTCATAATAAAATAGGATTCGTTTAGGTTTAGGACAGAATAAACTGGCATTGGTTATAAGATTTAGAACTAGTGTACTCTTTCCTGATTGAGTAGCACCAATGATTAATGCATGGTTAGGGAGGTTAAGTCGGGTATCAAAATCAACGATTGCTTTAGGCTCCATTAGATATTTGACTGGTGGGTCTCAGCTCTATTTGAATAGTGACACTGTTGAGTGGTCTCATTTTAGTTCCATTAACATGTTCAAACCTTATATAGCCTGAGGAGGGGATGAAATTGTTTTGTAGAGGAATCCAAGGTTTTGTAGTTGTATGGGTTAACATAGCAGTTGAGCTGAGTATTGATCGATATTCCCCATTATATGGTTGCGGCTGAATGAAATCAGCTAGAACCCAAGAAGGGGTTGAAGGTTTAGGATAAAGCCAAATTAGACGAGCAGAGGTGGGTTCATCAAATTGAATATTTCTTGGGAGGTTATAGACAAGAGTTGATGTTTTCTCACCATTTGATATTCCATAAACTGGATGAGATGAATGTGGTGCACTGCTTGATTGGAAATTTTGGGACTTGAATGTCTGCAAAGTTATGACAGTAGGAAGTGTGTGCTCCATTATGGAAACAGAAAATTTGAACTGAGGACAGAAAGCTACCCTTTTATAGTTTCTATGGGATGAAGCTGCTGGGAAAACTATAAAAGGGGATGGTCAGTCACAATTGGTCACAATTTTGTAAAAGCATGGAAGGACTTCTTGCTGACAAGATAAAAGAAATTCCTAAACTTAATCAAGAAGACATCAAACTTTTGATTGAGCAGGAATCTTCAAATTTAGAGATTACAAAGTCACTATTAAACCTTTTGTACAATATCATTGTCATTGGTTCTGTATCTCATACAAAGGTTCAGCGCAAATTCTTTGATTCACATTCTGATCTTGTGAGCAATTTATTAAACAAGAGAGTTAAACTAGACTGGAAAAGGCAAGAGTTATATGAAAATATTCCACTTGTGATTCATATAGCTGCATCATGTCCTTCTGTCGCTGGGTTGTAGTTGCAGAAGATTGCTGGGAGGACTTAAAGCAAAAGATTCAACCTTCTAGCAATGAAATAAAAACCTCACAGTCCTCTGTACCAATGTCCTCAGTTTCTAGTCAAGCTCAGCCTGAATTGATATCTAGTTCTACACAAACTGTACAAGATATGGGTCAAAAAGAAACAAAATCCACCCAAACTGCTACAGACTCGAAAATGGAGGAAGAACCCTCTGCTAGTACTCCCATTTCAAGAACAGAGCAAACATTACCCAATTTAAATTTATCTCCTATTGCTTCTGAAGTTCCAGCTGCTTTAAATGAAACTTATACTGTTGCTGAGCACCCTTCAAATGTAACTGATGCTGAACATTCAAAATCGTATTCTGGTACACACCCTCCAAGCCAATTAGAAACCATTCAAGAAGAATCACACCAGGGGCCTGCAGAGATCAGTTCTCAGGAGGGGTTAAATGAAAGTATTTATGAAGGGGATGAAAAATGGTTGTCATATCTTTCACCCTCACTACAAAGTTGTGGTGCAAAACTACTTAAACAACTAAGGGACACTGGAGAGTTTGAGATAATGCCTGATGCTTTGGGCACAATAAAAATTAACGGGAAAGAAACCTCTGCTATGTTTTATGATTTACTTATGGCAACCTGTATACCATTTTCCAAACCTAATTTTGGCAGGGGTGGCTTTTCGTCGAGAATCACGTTTTGGGTACTTTTTTTGGGATGGTTCCTCCCCCTTTTCAGCTGCTTCCTTCTGATCAAATTCTTCCCATTCAAGCATTGTTTGGTTAGCTATGTAATCAACCTTCATTTCCTCGACAATTTCATCTGGGACAGAGTCCTTAAGATCTTTTTGATGGAGCAGAATAGCTTCAAAGGTATCGTTCACAAATACAGCATTTTCAATGTCATAGACACACATAATGAAATTCTCATTGGATTGGAGAGCCTGCATATTGTTGGACTGCATGAGTGAAATGGCTCGTAAATATTTAAGATTCAATTTTGATCGGGGGGAGGATACAGTCTTGCAACCAAGATTGAGTTTCAGGCCCGCATATTCACACTCATATGAGATGGTAATTAAGTCCTGTTCCATTCCATTCCCCTTTGATTCTTTGAGCTGAAAATATCAAATATGTAGTTAATTTATTAACTTAGGAGATTAACTTTTTGAAGACAGTAGCCAATGCCATAGTATACTTGCTCCTTGTTTATTGGCTTGCTGGTTTGCTTTTGCTTTAGACGTGACACTTGGGAGCCATAAGAAAAAATATAAAATATTTTTAATTAATCAAAAATAAATACCAGTTAGAGTAAATTCCATGTAAGGCATCTTTACATAGTTGATAATCTTTGGCCGCTCTTCACCCTTTGGACGCTTGAACTCCATTTTTAATGCTCAAAACAGAGGACTATTTTGGAAAGGGGTATTGTGGACAAAGGAAGATTTGTGGAAAAAGAACTGAGAGATTGTGGGGTTTAGCCCATTGTTTCAAATAAATGGCAAGCTTTGTAAAAATTTTACTTGACAAAAATGAATACAAATATTGTTAGTGATGAGTAAAAATGAACACAAATATTGTTAGTGAAAAGATGTGATAGAAGTGATATGAATCATAGGAGTGATATGAATTTTTAATGGTGGCTCACTGCTTGCAAACCACCTCACGAACAGACAGTGTCTTACACTGATAACACCTGATAAAGAAAATTATATTTATTCTTTATCTAAGGATTTTTTAATTCCTTACACTTCCACTGTAGTAACTTTGTGTTCCTTCCCTTGTCCTCCTCCATGCTTCTTTTTCTTCCCACCCGCAGGTTGCGGCGACACCCTATCCTTCACAACCGGTCTTGCATCCTTCACAGGTGGTGTTGCACCTTTCCCAGGCAGTGTTACAGCCTTCACATATGGCCCCTTCACAGATGATGTTGCACCCTTCACAACTGCGTCCTTCACAACTGCATCCTTCACAACTGCATCCTTCATGACTGCATCCTTCACGACTGCATCCTTCACGACCGGTGTTGCATCCTTCACGACCGGTGTTGCATCCTTCACGACTGGTGTTGCATCCTTCACTGGCGACGTTGCATCCTTCACGACTGTTGTTGCATCCTTCACGACTGTTGTTGCATCCTTCACGACTGTTGTTGCATCCTTCACTGGCAACATTGCACCCTTCACCGGCGATGTTGCATCCTTCACGACTGGTGTTGCATCCTTCACAACTGGTGTTGCATCCTTCACTGGCGACGTTGCATCCTTCACGACTGGTGTTGCATCCTTCACGATTGGTGTTGCATCCTTCACAGGCGACGTTGCATCTTTCACAGGCGACGTTGCATCCTTCACGACTGGTGTTGCATCCTTCACGACTGGTGTTGCATCCTTCACGACTGGTGTTGCATCCTTCACGACTGGTGTTGCATCCTTCACGACTGGTGTTGCATCCTTCACAACTGGTGTTGCATCCTTCACGACTGGTGTTGCATCCTTCACGACTGGTGTTAGTCCTCACAACTGGTGTTGCATCCTTCACGACTGGTGTTGCATCCTTCACGACTGGTGTTGCATCCTTCACAACTGGTGTTGCATCCTTCACGACTGGTGTTGCATCCTTCACAACTGGTGTTGCATCCTTCACGACTGGTGTTGCATCCTTCACGACTGGTGTTGCATCCTTCACGACTGGTGTTGCATCCTTCACGACTGGTGTTGCATCCTTCACGACTGGTGCTGCATCCTTCACGACTGGTGTTCCAGTCCTTACAACTGGTGTTGCATCCTTCACGACTGGTGTGCATCCTTCACGACTGGTGTTTAGCTATCCTTCACGACTGGTGTTGCAGGTACTACAGGCGAACTAGGTGTTGCATTCCTTCACAACTGGTGTTGCATCCTTCACGACTGCATCCTTCACGACTGGTGTTGCATCCTTCACGACTGTTGTTGCATCCTTCACGACTGTTGTTGCATCCTTCACGACTGTTGTTGCATCCTTCACCGGTGACGTTGCATCCTTCACGACTGTTGTTGCATCCTTCACCGGCGACGTTGCATCCTTCACGACGTTGCATCCTTCACGACTGGTGTTGCATCCTTCATGACTGGTGTTGCATCCTTCACGACTGGTGTTGCATCCTTCACAACTGGTGTTGCATCCTACACGATTGGAGTTGCATCCTTCACAACTGGTGTTGCATTCTTCACGACTGGTGTTGCATCCTTCACGACTGGTGTTGTATCCTTCACGTCTGGTGTTGCATCCTTCACGACTGGTGTTGCATCCTTCACGACTGGTGTTGCATCCTTCACCACTGGTGTTGCATCCTTCACGACTGGTGTTGCATCCTTCACAACTGGTGTTGCATCCTTCACCAAGACTGGTGTAGCATCCTACACGACTGGTGTTTGCATTGTTCACGCAACTGGTGTTGCATTGTTCACGAACTGGTGTTGCATCCTTCACGACTGGTGTTGCATCCTTCACGACTGGTGTTGGTATTCTTCACAACTGATGCTTGCATCCTTCACGACTGGTGTTGCATCCTTTTCACGATTTGTAATATTGCATCTCCTTCACGACTGGTGTTTCATCCTTCACGACTTGTGTTGCATCCTTCATGACTGGTGTTTCATCCTTCATGACTGGTGTTGCATCCATCCTTCACAACTGGTGTTGCATCCTTCACGACTGGTGTTGCATCCTTCACGACTGGTGTTGCATCCTTCACGACTGGTGTTGCATCCTTCACAACTGGTGTTGCATCCTTCACGACTGGTGTTGCATCCTTCACGACTGGTGTTGCATCCTTCACGACTGGTGTTGCATCCTTCACGACTGGTGTTGCATCCTTCACGAC
>JASANA010005767.1:0-16801 GCA_030248095.1 Ptycholaimellus sp. GST1_10 | reverse complement strand
CTGCAGCACCTCTGCCACCAGGCTGTAGAACACGAACATCCCTACCGCGTAGCCCAGATACAACAGCACTGCAATCATCAGCTGGAGGGTGGGAGGGGCAGAAGAAGCAGCAAACCAATCCGATAGTCAGCCCATCGAACGAGGGCGAGCTGGTGGCGCTCCAGGATGGAGAGCTGTAGGGCGGAGATGAGGCTGCCGAAGAGGCCGACCATGCCCAGGTACTCGGCGCGGGTGAAGCTGCGCACCAGGTACTCCTCCGTCACGTTGGACATCCCGTACAGCGTCGCCCCCGCCAGGGCCAACAGGTCACCCTTCAGCCGATCCGAGCCCCCGCTCGTCCCCCGCCCCATCACCGAGTCCGCCCACACCAGGCACGCGATGCCCAGCAGGCAGATGAACACCCCGATGATGTGCGACAGCAGGTAGCGCGTCCCCAGACAGCCCCAGGACAGAACCAGCACCACTGGGATTGTCCAGCAATCCAGCAGCTGGAAAGAAGGTGGATTTTTCGAGGGTTGGTTGGGGGGAGAAAGAGGAGAGGGAGTACTTGAATGCTGGTGAGGTTAGAGTACTGGTAGGCGAGGACGATAAGGTAGTTGGCCTCTACGTCCATCAGGGCGGCCAGGAAGTATTTCCAGCCCCTGTCACGCAGCACCACCACGATGCCCTCTTGCAGTGGGCGAAAGGCCAGGTCTACTTATCTCTCTATATCAAGCTACGAATGAAAAGAAGAGAGATGGAGCTACAAGTGCCATAGACGAGGCAGATGAGGAAGTAGGAGAGGAAGTTCTGTGTGGTCGGCGTGTTGACGTTGAAGGACTCCGATAGGTACTGACTCGTCACACCCGTCCCGCACAGACACAGCGACAGCACCTGGCCCAGCGTTATCGATATGCTCACCTCCCTTCAAATACACTAGACTCTTGGACAAGGGCATGATACTATGAGGATGTACCGAAAGCGCTGGGAGGCACAGCAGGGACTGCACTCGATGCCGTCTTGCTCATCGTAGGCGGCCGGCGCCTCGCCCACGGAGACAGTCTCCGAAAAGGCCACCCGACGCCCGCCTGCACACTCTTCTTCCCCACTTCCAATCGACCCATAGCCTTTTACGCCCATCACTTCTGGCCTCTCTATGCTCAGCCACTGCTCATCCAAGCTGTGCAGATAAGACCTACACTAGGCCTGTCCACCTTTGTTTGCTCTCAGGAATAGCTTTGTTGCAATTGAGCTGATAAGAAAAGAGATATTGGTGAAAAGAGATAGATAGAGATTGGGAAAAAAGATAGTGATAAGAAAAAGAGTAACTGGGCTTGGGCGAAAGCGAAGTGTCGGGCTGTCGCAGCATCCGAAGTTGCCGGCAGGGTGCTAGGGAAGAAGTGGGAGAGGAAGCGGTGCAACGGAGGATGACGGGGCCATCTTGTCCGCTGTCTTTTCAAGGCCAAGATTACGCGTTCTGTCAAGTAGGTCGCGACGAGGGAGGGCCTAACCCCTTCCTCCTCCTTCTTCCTACCCCGCCCCCCTTCCTACCCCCTGCCCCTCGCTTTAGGCCACCCAGAGCCCCACTTCTGGAGGCGACCGCAAGCACTCACTAAAAGTCACAAAGACTCACTCCTCCGCTCTCTGCTCTCTCTCTCTCCCTCCGCCCTCTACCACTCATCCCCCCACCGCCTGCTTGCCTCTTCCCAGCCCCTTCCCTCCCTCCTTCCCTCCCTCCCCCCTTCCACTCCCCTCTCCTCCCTCTCCCACCAGCCTCCCTTCCCTCCCGCCCTGATGCACCAGGCCTGCGCAGCTCAATCACATTCTGCGCACGCATCGCTTCCTTCTTCCTCCCCCGTCCCCCACCCTCCTACCACCCACCCTGACCAACTATTGCCTTCGATTTCGGCAAAGGCCAGGTTCTGAAATCGATGAAAGAAACATTCTAAGAGACTTGGTGTGCCAATTTCAGGGACTGAAAACGCTCCAAGCAGGGATTGCTTCGAGTACACAGCCTGTGAGCCGGTATGCTTGGAAGGGAAGGAAGGCCAGGTGCTGGTTCGCACTCTCGACCTGTCCGTAGACCCCGCATTGGTTTGCCGCAGTTGCAAATTTAGCCAGTGAAAAGTGTGAGGTATTGTATTGTAGAGATGTAGAATGAACGAGGACTCAGGCGTGGAGTACATGGCAGCTTGGGAACTGGGCTCCGTAGTGGAGGGCATGGGTGGATTGGGGGTTGTGGAGGAAACATTGCCCAATTCTTCTTTTTCGAAAGGTTCAAAGCTTCGATGTATTCGGCAATATGAGACACGAAGCGCCCTGTAATATTAGTTGAGCATCTAAAAATGAGCTTGTCAACGTATTTCCAACGAGCCAAGGCAGCATAAGCAAAAGCAGTAGTGTAGGTGATGTGGTGATGGGAAGCTTCTGGCCATGGCAGCTCTACTGGCTTGCTCCGGAAGCCAAACTGCAGAAGGTCACTATACTCCTTTGCAAGCCTTGATAATCATCGACAAGCAAAAAGAGGTTGAGGTCTCGATTCCAGCCGGTCTCCCAGCTCGCATTGTGATCAGCTGTCTAGGCCTCATCGGGCTCACCTCGCTGCTTGGCCTGGAAGAGAAGGGGAATGTGAAAAAAGGCAGCGTGTGCGTCGTCTCCGGGGCTGCCGGCGCTTGCGGCTCCCTGGCTGGACAGGTTCTACCTTCTCCTTCCTTCACTCAACCCTAATGAGGTAGACTGCAAAAGATGGCGAGACTGCTGGGAGCCAAAAAAGTCGTCGGCATCTGCGGCTCTGCCGACAAAGGGCGGATTCTCACGGAAGAGCTGGGCTTCCAAACTGCAGTCAGCTACAAGGTTACACTTTTGTCTCATTTGGTTCTGTCAGATGTTGACCTAGCAAGGCGGAATATTTGGAGGAGCCTGATTGGACAAAGCAGCTCTCGGAGGCTTGTTCAGAAGGCGTGGACGTGTACTTTGACAACGTCGGCGGGCCAGTCTCTGATGCAGTCATTGGACTTGTAGCTTCATTTCTGTCATTTGAGACAGTGGAATATGTGATGATGTGCAGATGAGGGAGGGGTCGAGTGTGGTTCTGTGCGGGCAGATTTCGCAATACAACAAGGATGTGCCCTACCCTCCGCCCATACCGGAAGCCACCCAGACCATTCTCAAAGAACGCCACATCAACCGGTGCGTCACATCAATCCACTTCCATATATTTTGCTCTGTCAATCTGGTAATTTGCTGTAGGGAGCGGTTCTTAGTGTTCAACTACGAGGCTAAGTTTCCTGCGGGACTGCAGAAATTGGCTGCCTGGCTTTCATCTGGCCAATTGAAGGTTACTACACGAAGGGAAAGGGATGGGAAGAAATGGAAAAAAGGTGGTGATTTTAGGTGAAGGAGACGGTACGAGAGGGTTTGGAGAATGCGGGCGGTGCCTTTGTGGACATGATGGCCGGAGCGAACGTGGGCAAAATGATTGTCCATGTTTCCGATCTGTAGTCCAATCATGCAAGTTTCAATAAACACCTTTTATTTACCCTGAAGCATAAGAATACTAGCGAACCAAGCATAAAATGCACTAATTGGATGTGATAGAAAAGAGTAAAAGGAATAAGCTGTAAGAGGATGGAGGAGGATGGTTTTGAGACATCAGGATGGAGGTGTTGGAGGCCTCATCGTCTTTGCTGACGAACGCAGAGGTGCTGGAGGTGGCGCGGGAGACGAAGAAGCGGGAGAAACAAGCCCAGTCCAAGAACAAGGCCCTCAATACGCTGCTCTACCAGAGCACCAAGTTTCTGCCTCCCTCTGAAGTTGAGCGTGAATATGTAGGTGGACGTTGTGAGGTACCTAGAAGGCTTGCAAACCTGTAGTCCGGCGCCGGAGCAAATGAAGCTGCTGCTGGAGCACTGCAAGAGCATCGGCCTAACCCAGGCTGAGATCGTACAGATCCTCAACACTCGCCCCATTACTCCCGTTCATTCTATTCCTGCTTTTTCATGACCATGAAAGGTGCATGGTTGTACATGCAGGTGGAAATTCAGCTCATAGTTGAAGAGTCCGAAGAGCGTCTGGATGAGGAAAAGATCAATCAGCTAATTGACGTAAGTCTCTTTGTTTCTTATTAGGCCGTTTCAGTTTGAATGAGGCGAAAAATTGACATTGAAAAATATATAATTTGTGGAATTTGAGGTGGTA
Organism: Ptycholaimellus sp. GST1_10; assembly: GCA_030248095.1. NCBI lineage: Eukaryota > Metazoa > Nematoda > Chromadorea > Chromadorida > Chromadoridae > Ptycholaimellus > Ptycholaimellus sp. GST1_10. The sequence continues at coordinate 12,625 of JASANA010005767.1, read as the reverse complement.
GAAGCAAACATGCCACTTCCAGTCAAAGCCCCGCCTAAACCACAGACGCAGAAAACGTCGCCCAAAAAACGTCGCGATTCACAAACCCTTTCTTCTTAACCGTCTCCTTAAGCATTTTTTCGTTGAACGCAAACATAAATTACCTGGTTATTTCGTTCTTGATTTTGAGTTGTTTTTGCCAGTTATGCGCTTTTAGGAGCATTGCGAGGAATTGATAAAGCACAATGCAGCCTCCTAATACAAATTGGTTTGGCCATTCCGTATCATATAGCCCAGCGCTTGCTAGGGGCCAAAACGGCGTCTTCGTTGAGGGAGGTCACTGGAGTCCTCGGAAGCGGCTTCTTCCACCTCTCCGCCTTGCTCAGCCTCCAGGGCCTGCAGAAGTCGGCCCAGAATGCTGGCCGTCTCCTCCTCGCTTCCCGACGCCCCTCTTTTCTCAAACCTTACATTCTCTTTTCATCATTTGGGCAACAATCTCCCCTTTCAACCCTAGCGGCCAACATTCATTCTGCTCGCCCCTCTGCTATGGTGAAGGGGGATTGTGGTGATGAGGTGATAGGAAGAGGATGGATAACGTGAAAAGCGGCAGGAAGCCAATCATCTCGCTCCAGCAGTGCCCAGTTGACGGCCTCGCTGAGTGCCAGGAGGCAGAGCAGCGTCAAACCCGCTTTCCACATCCTCAATTCCTCCACTACCTCCTCCTCAGCCACCTCCTCAGCTTTCTGGCCAATGTCCTTAGGGAAAAGTGATCTAGAGGGCCAGAAGGATGGATAATGACTGGCAAATGACTGGAAGCATGAGAAAAGACATGAATGCGCGATCAGCGTCCTAAGGCCAGCTATCAGAGAAGCTTTAGGCGAAGCCGACTGACGAATTATTGCACAGGATATGTTCTGCTAAAACTAAATAGGTGGCTGCCATTTTCACATTTCTCCTTTCAGTGGCAGAGCCTGCCACTTTCACGCTTCGGCTCAAATGCACTAACAGCAATTCACCGCTCCTGAGCTCCGGCACAAAGGCCCGGAAATGGAGACAAATTGTGGGACGAAGAAGGGTGGCAAGTCAACAGTGAAAGTTGGATGTATAGAATGTGCAAAAAGGTGTGGGCCTTTTTGTGCTGAGGACATTTCCCGGATGCTTCGCCGCATTCGATATTGCTCCCTTGCGAATCCATTAGCTCCACCCCCGGGACACATTACCTTGCTCCTTTTTATCCCCTCACCAGCCCAGACTCCCAGGCTGATCCGCTTGCTTCCTATTTCTGGCCATTTTATCAGCAGACAGTTCTATTCTCTTGAGTCACTTGGAAGGTAGCAAACAGAAACGAAAAAGCGGTCACCCTGAAAGCCCGCAATGGAAAAGCCAACATAATAAAGCTGCACCAATTGATTGGACAGCCCAGTCAGGAAAGCTCCTTGGAGAATCGAGCATCAGGGTCAGCGTCCGCTGAATAGAAGGCCACGATGCGGTTGGCCAAGGCTGGGCCTACCCTGAAATCAACAATGTTGCATTCACGTCGTGGCAAGAATGAGTGAGAACCTGCGCTCGGTGTCGCCGCGTCTGATGCGGAGCTCAGCCAGTTGCTGGCGGGCTTCACCTCGGGCGATGGAGGCTAGGAGGCCGCGAAGACTGCCCCGGAAGTGCTCCGCCACCGCATCGGCCGTCGCCTCCGTCACCCCCGGGATCTCCGTCAGCATCTGGGCAACCCTCCATTCGCCTCTTTCTTTTAGCTTAGCGGCCAACTTTGATAAAGTTGGCGCGGATCTTGGACGTCTCAGAGGCGTCCTGCACCTCGTCGCCTTTCAGCATGTTCTGTCGGCTGATGTGGACCCTGGAGGGATGTTGGGTGGTTTGAGGGACATGGCTATTGAAAGGAGGATAGAAAGACGGACTGAGAGGCCTTGCGGGCTCTCTTGATTGGCTCCTCGGCGACGGCCTTGTGGAAGCCGCGTATGAGCTCCGCCAACTCCCCGGCGCCCTCCGCCACCCTCCAGCAAACACCCGCCTCCCACTCTACGCCAACCCTCACCTCTACCAGCTGCAACCTCATCTCTATTTTCCCATCAGTGCGCACAGGATCACCGCACTCCAAGACCTTGTCCAACGGCGGCATGCGCTGTTCCTTTTGATGGAGATGAGCCTGAAGGTCAGCCAAGACGACGGTGAGTTTGGCCAGTCTCAGAGCTGATTTCTTCGCCCTCACAAGCTCTAGCACAGCCCCGGGGCGCTTGTGCAGGCTCAGGTAGACCTCGCCGTGCAGCACCTATAGCTAGCTTTTCTTGAAGACTGCAGAGAGAAAAAGAATAATTGAACAAAGAGGGCTTGGTCGGAGAGCTGGAATGTTTCCGAGACAGCGTCGTCAGTAAGCAGGCTCTTGCGATAGCAGACGCAGTCCTCCTCCTGTGCCTCCGTTCTGTCCCAGTCCACCAGGCTGTTTGCGTCAAAACGCTCACTGGAACTCCTCTCAGTGCTCTGCCTACTTCTACTCAGACATGCCAAGTGAAGCACTTGAGGATGTCGCCGAGGTTGGGCCATCGACGCAGCAGCGAGGCGTGGACGAAAGTTCGGACAAACTTCTGGCACTGGCCTAGATCCTTCCGCTTCCTAGCCTCTTTCTCCGCCTCTTTCGCTGCTGCTTGGGCTTTCTGTAGTTTGGGACAGCGATTGGGCAATTGCGGACTATGATGGACAGGATACCTTGGTTTGCAGTTTCTCCGCAGCCGCCCTTTCCCGCGCAGCTTTCTCAAGCACTTTTTAGTGGACGTTGGAAGAAAACGAATGTAAAGAGAGAAACTCTTTCTTGGGCCAGACGCTGTTTCTCCTCTTTGTCCACCTTCTTGGACTGCTGTTGTGGAGGGCGTGGCGGGAGCTGAGCAGCTCTATCCGGAGGTCCGCTATTTACCACCGAGAGTACGCCCAGGGGCGCCGCTGGGTTGACATCCAAAAACTCAGCTATGTGTTGGTGCGGTGGTTTAGGGAGGGCTGAGGCAACCTGGGGGTGGGAGGGAGCTGGAGGGTAAAGCGAGGAGGGTAGACGGAGGGGGTTGGAGCGGTAGGAAAGGTGCAAGATCCTCGTCTTCGTCCGAATGCCCTGCGGCAGCTGCCTCCAACAGTCGCTGGGTAGCCGGGGACAGCAACCGCGGCACACCTGCAAATACGTTTTAGCTTTCTTTCAATTATTTTGTTTTTCGTTTCTGCTGTGGCTATAACCAAAATCATCGTCGTCTGCATCCCCGGGTGCTGCTGCATCCAGAGCCCAGGCAGTGGTCGGCGAATGTGAACCTGAAGATGAACAGTTTTATGGGTTTGTAGATGTGCAGCAGTGATACTCGGCCGGTACGGCGATGAAGGTGGAGTGGGATCGAAATCTTCAAATTCATCGCCCATGTTTCCAGAACGCTTTTCCTCTTTGCTCTGCTTTTGCTCAAACTGCGCGCCGTTCAATGGGACTGGGATGGCGCGTTTTCAAAACTCAGGCTTCGGAATATTTGCTGTTTATTTTGAAACTTTTTGGCTTTTCTTTAATCCCAACTGTGGAATTTACGATTCGTAAAGGATTTGAACGAGATTACGGTCTGATTTTCTTCAAACTCAATTATCGATTTCTAATTTCTTTTAGTAAACGATTTCAGTTTATTCAAACCAAATACCCGAAAGTGAAATATGTACTTTTAGAAACGGCGCCTCGGCTTAAATATTAAATGTACACTTTTAGAAAATATTGGAAGTATTTGTAGGTTGTAATTTTTTAGCATATCGTAAAACAAGTAATTTTTCTGTTGAAATCAAGTAAATTGACGATCAATGTCAAAATTAGCTAAGCAAGCTGAATTATCCTGGCAATGCACGGCGAAGGCTATCTGACAAGGTATCGGACACTGTGATACACAGCAGCTCGTTGTAGAGCATGTGGCCGCGGCAGCTGACTGGAATATGGATGTACGCTAGCATACTCCTGCCTGAGCTCAGGCCTGCCAGCCAAAAGACTCCCTTTTGTGTGTTGGTTGACCTCAGTTGACCCACAGCCCTCCTCCGCTCTATGCTGTCTGCTCCTCTGCCAGCGTCCTCTATTGCGTCCCCTCCAGCATAACGCATGCTCTCTTACCCTCCCTCTTCTTTCCCCTCCCTTCCTCTCCTCCTTTCATAAAAATCAATCAGCTCATGAGTGTATGCTTCTGAACCATTTCCCTAAATTAATTGTACAGTGTACTAAAACACCCGGGCATAGATTTTGGCAACGCTTGAATAGATTATTTAGGCTCAATTTAGACTAAAATTCAAATAGTATCGGATGATCGTTTCTATCGTTATTTAAAATCGGCGGGCACGAATGCTTTGTAGATTTCCGGCTAAGCTTTGTAGATCTCCACCAATGACATGAAAAGCCCCCTTCGGACTCACCCAGCTCACACCTTAAGCGGCCTGGGCTACTGTAGGAACCAATCGCCAACAATACCAACCACTGGGCCAGACTGTGTGGGGAGGAAGGGTTGTTATGCAAAGTAATGGACTCTTGGGACATGACCTTCACCACCAGGTACCCTCTTAATTCAAAAATATGGCGCGTATCTCCCTTCGGCCCCTTTTCCACAAACCTCTCACTAGTTTCAAATGCAGGGGACTCTTTTTCGCCTCATCTCCTTTTTGAACACCTTTTCCTTCTAACCGCGCTGAGAAAAGTTTACGGTGAAAAAAGAGTTTTTAAGCGTTACCGCTGTGGGAGTAAGGTAGGCTGATCGGCGGTGAGTGAGATAGGCGATGTTGATGGGCTCAGGGGATGGCATAGGGCGGGATTGGTAGAGGACACTGAGAAGGCTTTGAGACTTGACCGCTTCTTTGTCTCCTCTTCCATCCGTTCCTTCCTCTCATAGCTTCCTACAGCTTCTTTTCTATCATTCATGTGCAAATATAAATTTGAAAAAACCTTGTGGCGCGGCAAGTTCTGGAGCTAACCTTAAAGTGCGGCGGTTAGTTTACGCGGTCCTTGTGAGCTTTTTGGTGGCAGTGACCCCGAACTTCAAGTCAATCTTGGTTTGCCCAAGTCTTTCTAGCGGCCTTGGTGCAGTTTTGAAAAGGCGTTTCAAAAAATTCACATCTTTACTCATCCTAGGCGAATCAGCCCGCTTTTTAATCACCGGGAAGTTAGACTGAAGGCCGGACTAAAAAGATCACATAGCTGTAGAGGTCCTTCGAGGTGCACTACAATAAGACAAACATTTAGCTAAATTAAAAAATCAAGTTTTGCCATCAGGTCAAACTATTGGCTGAATATTGAGAAAGAATGTTGAAGACCTAGGTGGTGTCCATGTCCTCGGCGGATGGAATGGGGCGTGGGTTGGGCGGATATGGCGATGGGAAGCGATTGCGAGCACAAGCCCTCTTCAACTTCTGCCAGCACCACCTTTTTTGCACCTTTCCCATCAACTTTCGCCGCATCGCCGCTGATTTCGGTTTCAACAGCCGTCGCAGCGCATCCACGAGGTTCATTAGCATCTTTGGGTATAGCTTTCTGCAAAAAAACTTTGGAGTCGAGTGTGCTAGATGAGTCTCTATCTGCTAGAAGAATCTCTCAGACTAGGCTAGCCAACTAGACTGTACAGAGCGCCTTACGATGGCACAGGTGAGGTGCTGGTATCCATAGGCTCCTCCATAGGCGTGGAGCTTGGGCCTGTCTTTATAGCTTGAAGAGAGCTTGAAGCCCGCGCATCCTCCAGCCTTTTCGCCCTCCTCTCGTTCGCCTCTTTCTTCATTTGCGCCTTTCGCCGGGCACTCACTTCGAAAAGGTCAGTCACAGGCATCTTTGGTGTTCCTATAAAACTCACTTTGCGTCAGAAAAGAACAGGTAATAACAGCACGAGAATTGGGGGGGGATTTAGATGTTTTTGCTCATAGCCACTTTCCCATAGCCTTCTCCGCTGTTTACAGTAGAAAGGCGTACAGTGGCATGGACTGAAGTGGGCGGAATCTACCATGCTGCCTCACAACTTCTAACCTATCAAATCGCAAAAGAAACCTTGTTTCATTGCAGAGGCTTGCTGAGGCTATTTAATGTCTTCATATTCTACAACAATCCCAGAAAAAGGCTAAGGCTAGAGATATTCGACGGTGGTAGACAGTCTAAGAAAGACAAGGAAATATTGGCTGTCGCCAATAGATGCGCGGCCTTGATCCTTAGCAGGTTGTCATGTTTCATTTAGACCTATTGTTGAATATTAATTATTATAATATATCTTAAACAATGTTTTTCCATTCTTGTTTCACCCTTTATGAACAATTGTTTTCTGAGGTTTCGATTAAGTAAATTATACTATTAATAAAATAAAATGCACTTTTTCGAAAAAATTTCGAAATTTGAGACCCCAATTTTTGAGGTTTTTTGATCATAAATCAGGAACAAATCAAAATTGCGCCAAGCGCACAAAAACGTCCCGAGCCACCACCTAGACGGACCTCCATGCAAAATTTTAGCCAATTTCATTGAAAAACCGAGGAGTACAGGCTGCGGTACCACACACATATATATATATATATATGTGCGGACAGACGGACGAAAAATAGGGTAACTGTATAAGCGGGCCTTGGCCGCCGCCGCTCCGTGCAGGGCGCCAGAGCTCCTCCGGCCTCCGGGCACGGGCGCTACGGCCCCTACGCTTCGCCTAGCATGCTTCGCATGCTAGGCTACGCTCCGGGGCCTCCGCGCCCATGCCCTATGGCCTCCGGAGCTCTGACTGCCCTGCCCATCGCGGCAGGCGGCCTGCGGCCGCGCAAAAAACGATTGTAAAATACAGGACAGTCGGAAGATGAACCCACTCGCACGGGCAGGGACTGAGAAGCAGTGGATTCAGAGCAGTGACGATTGATTTTCTCACACCAAAACTATTAGACCTAAGTAGAGCGTCTATTTATATATATAGAGAGGATAAAGAGGATGGCGTAGTGCTCGCAACCAAGCGGAGGTGGGGACAGTGCGTGGAGGGAGGTGTAGAGGAAAGGGGGATGGCTGGTGTAGACGAAGGCGAGTGCAGTGTGTGTGTGGGGAGGTGAAGTGTGTGGTGCCAGAGAGAAAGGCCCATAATCGATAGGGGGTGGAAGGGGCTGTAGCGAGCTGGAAAGGATAGAACGGGTGGACCTGGCAGCAGTGCAGTGCTGCTCTGTCCAATAAGGGGCAGAAGTCATGGGCGAGGTGTAGGAAAAGGGCCGAGTGGGGCATGACGTAGGAGTGAGTGAGTGAGACCAGAGGGAGGGGAATGAACGAGGGGATGGGGTGGCAGGATGGGAGGCCTTCCTTGGGCAAAGCGATAGAAGAATGTGCTTGCCGGCACAGCCTGTGTACCCAGTGTGGGGCCTGGAGCCTACCCACAGGCTTCCTGTGCGGGCCCGTAGGAGAGGCAGGACAGGGGTTAGCAGCATGCGAAATAGTGAGGCATTGCTGCCTGCCTGCATAGTCTCCCCTTTCCCCTTCTTACTTGCTTCAAGACACGTTCTTCCTTCTCTTCTTCAATCGCTTTCCAAAAAGTATTTCTGTTTCTACTTCAGTAGTAGTCAGTGGGGTGAGACTTGATCCCCCGACTCCTCTCCCCCCGACTAACTAAACAAAGAGCATAAGCTATGGTACGAAGCCGCCACTTCAAATTCCAATGTTAAGCATATGTACAACGATCATACTCCGTGGGAACTTTTGCACATGTCTTCAAAAGACGTATAGCAGACAATCTTTTCAAGCTATGGTATGAAGCCGCTGCTTCAAATTCTGCCATTAATCATACGTACATTAAGCATACTTCGTGGGAACTTTTGCACATGTCTTCAAAAGACTTATAGCAGACTATCTTTTCAAGCTATGGTACGAAGCCGCTGCTTCAAATTGTAAGCTGTCTGGGCTAGATGGAACTGGCTGTTTTTTTTTTGTTCTTCAGGCTATTGCCTGTCCAGGAATATTAGAAGGAATGGAGGTTGCAGACTGGGTGAGCGAGATAAGGGAATGGGCCGGGTGATGCTTGCATAGGGTGACCAGGGGAGATGGACAGCCATGCTGAGTTAGTCCTGGCAAAAGGGGTAGGCGCGGCAAGTGCGACCTCCCCTTCCCTTCCCCCTCCATTCTCTTCCTCACCTCCTCCCATCCTCTCACCACCAACGCAATGTGATCTATGACAGCTACGAATCACGTTCACCCTCCGTTAGAAAAGTTTTTTCTGATTGTAGGATATGGATAATGAAATTGAGATTTTTTTTATGGAATGAAAGAAAGGATTGATTTGAGGTGATGCTAGGCGAGAGCCTAGATGATATTTTGGGACTCGAGTGAACCTCCACGAGAATGTGTACAAGCACATTAAACCCTACCAGCTACCCAATAGGACGCGGCTCACCCGTCAACCCCTGCAACCCACCCTACAAGGTTCCTTTATCCATCCTATCATCAGCTTTTTTGACGGGATAATAAAATAGGATGGGAAAGAAATTGTGGGTGTGGACTGAAGTTGTCGGATGCAGGTCTCAAATTCATCGCGCGACGCTGGAGAAGATCAGCGAACCCTACCCGACAACGTCTTCGGTCAGGACGCCTGAGAAAAAGAACAACTTTGTATCTATTACTCTCAGCATCGCTGGCCTCTTCAATAAACTAATTCACATATCCAACTTCATATCCAACTTTTCATGCTAGGGCGTGTTGATGTGCAAGCGGCTTGTGTTTTGCCATCCCGATCCTAGCCTCCATCCCTTCTCACTTCCCTCCCACCACCCTCACAACGCCCTCAGCATCCCACCCAATATACTGTGACAGTCAGCACTTCAATACTATCCTCCAAAACTGCTCCTTCTACTTCATTTTATTTTCTAATTATTCAAATAATGGCTAGCGTGATAGAAGTGTATGAGCTTTGCGCTTACTTGGATTCTTTTGCCGACTTACTGAGGTACTATGAATAAAAAAAGAGTTTCGGCTTGGATGGAAGGTGTCTGGGGGACGCACAATAGAGGGAATCTGGGTGTGTTCTAGGAAGAGCCACCGGAAAGTCTCTACTCGGAAACTTGATGTGGCAGAGCGGGCACTAGGCTGCCTTTGAGAGCCCTTCCTCCATCCCCCCTCTCCCCGTTGCTTTACATGCCTTTCAGGCTTTGCAGAGGGGCGTCCTCCATCCCAACCTCCACGGCCCGCCGCCTTGAGGCGGCCATGAATTTTTGAATGCTCCACTACCCTTCGGTAGTGGGGCCACATTGCTCATTCCCCTGCTCACCCGTGCCCTTCTTTGCGCTGCCTCAAATCCGCCTACTCAGGGACTTTATGTGGCAGCCTGGCCATTAGGCCAGCCGTTAGCCTTGCTGGAGTGCCAAAGGCCCACTTGCAGTGCGCTCGCACTGGGAGCGGGTCTAGTCTCTTTCAGGGCTCCGCAGTCTTTGCAGACCCATTCGTTGCACCCGCAATTGCAGCGAATTTTTGAACGCCTCACTGTTTCGGCAGTGGGGCCAAAAGGAGGGCAAACGGACTGGAAAGGGGAATAGGGACGGCAAAGATAGCCAACCATCTAGGCCTTACTCAGGGGTTTGGGCAAAGCGGCAGAGTGTTTACAGTTTGATAAGACACAGCAAACAGAACGAAGAGAGGCAGCGATTGAAAACGGAGGCTCTTCACAGTCGAGTCGAGATAGGCAAGCCTGTTTTGTCCTTCTCTTCTTGCTGTTTTTTGACAAAAGCTAAAAAAACCCAAATTTTCTAAAACCAGTGTGGTTTCTGCTTCCATACGGCAAAACTCACCTAGACTCCATATCAAAGCCAGCTCATTTCTTGCTGGTTTCATTTTACCATCAATAATTAGCATTTAGCAAAGAAAGTTGACAATTTAGGAATGGAGAAAATCAACGCCAGCTGGACAGGATCATTTTCGCGAGGATGTCTACCTTGGCGAGCTGATTCGCTTCTGCAAGAAGAAAAAGAAACGGACACCCATCTCCGTCATCAGTAACTGATGTCACATTTGTTTGTGCCAACTGCACTCAATTCATCAATCAATCTTCTGATATTTCATTTTGTGCATCAATTCTGTTTTGCTTTTTTCCCATTGCCGATTGTTCATTCATCAAAGCAAGAAATAATGTAGATAAAAAATAGCACTTCATTCATACTGCAATCACTCGGCCTTTTACGCTGCCGGTTATATGACTTGAAGTGGTAGATGCATATATAAAATTTAACCATTTGAGGCAGTAGAAATCAGCAAAGTAAAGCAATCACCCTGCCCTTTATGCTAAAGTTTGTACGAAAAAGCTCAAATATCTTGATTGTCGCATTGTGCTGGGAGGCCAATGATTTAGGATATATGGAGCAGTTTTTTAAGGATCGGATTCAATACGTAGGGTTGATTTTTTAAGCTTTGGTCGGTTTAGTAGAAAAGGTTTGCTAAAACTAGAAGGATTTAGATTAGTCGAGGCATCTTTTTGCTTCTATCGCAATGTGAATACATTGGTCCGTCGTCGAAGCTGAGCCAAGCTGTACCAGATTCCCCTATGTATGGGAAAAGGGAAGGCAAGAAGGAGGGAAACCTTTGGCCGATGTTGACGAAGTCCTCCGCCTCGTACACGCCCGACTTTTTGTTCAGCATCTTTTTCTACTGCATTAACCAACCAGACTTGTCACTTGCCAAGACAGGGCAATGGGGTGATTGGGAACCTGTCAGATCGGTTGTAGGCTTTGCCAGACCGCGTGGTCACGGATGCTTACGAAGCCTGGCGTTGTGGAAAAGAAGATGTGAAAGTCGGCGTTCCAAAGTTAGCTGGGCGGAGAAAGATGGGGAGGAGAAGGGGAGGAAGGAGATGGAAGAGGGGAAGCAGGAGGAGGGAGGAGGTCACAACAGCCGCGCCTACCTCCCAACACTGCCTCTCTGGCTATCAGTCCACCTGACCACCCTCCCTACTCCTCCACCTTCACCCTTCTTATCACCCCCACCCCTTCACGCCCATCCTCCGCTTTTTCGATTACTATTCTGCTCAACACTTTTTCAAAACCTCACTAACCCTATTGAGCCCACTGTCGAAGCAATGAGGAAATGATGCAAGCCAAGAGAGTCATGCTATTTATTTAAAGGCTTATTCGCCTCCAAGAGCCAGCTGCAACCATTCCGAAGGCTCATTGCAGCAATAACGCACATACACACCTATCCCCCTCACCAGCAAAAAAGTTTCTGTCCATGATGGACTCTCACGTCTTCAATCCCAACGCTCGCATCTTCACACCTTCTCTCACCAACAAACTCTGCTACATCAAACTTTCTCCTCTTGCTCACCCTCCTCGTTTAGGCTCTGGAGACTCTGCCGGCTACGACCTACGTTCTGCTCACATGATTACAGTTTGAGGAAACAGTTATTCCTTCCCTATTCAATTTAGTTTAGATGATAAAATCAGATTTTCCTCAAGGTAATCAAGCTCAAATAAGGACCGACCTATCCTTTCTGTTCCCCAAAGGTACCTATGGACGCATTGCTCCTCGCTCTGGCCTTGCTCGAGACTATGGCATCAATGTTCTGGCCGGTGTCATAGATCCCGACTACCGCGGCAATGTTACAGTCATCCTAATCAACCACTCCAAGTATGACCAACTGGTAAAAATTTTTTCAAACTCAAATTTTTTCTTGATCTTCTAGCTGATATTTTCAGAATTGATTTTAGGTTACAAGTGGCGATGCTGTTGCTCAGCTCATTTGCGAAAAGTACGAGCACCCAGAATTGGTCCAGCTGGACGTCCTTCCAGATACACCCAGAGGCGATCGGGGTTTCGGCTCTAGCAATCTTTAATTCTTTTTCATTTCCCTGTTTTTATTTCTCATTTAAATGTTTGATTTTATTTTCAGATCGTAAAGCTGCCAGATCACTCAAGCAACTTCAAGAATCCAATCAATAGTCTATAAGCCCATTTTTTTGTTTGTTCCTAGTTAGGATTACCCCGAATCCACTCAAGAACCCTTCGACTAACGTAGATTGTATCACAGGGATGTTCATTGTCTTGAAATAGCTGACAAGTTGCTGAAGCAAATCCCTCAGTTCTTCACTTAAAAAAACGCAATAAATTATCACAGAAATTTGTAGTTTTTCAAATGAATATAAAAATAGGAAAAAAAGAACACGAAAATATTACTCTGTAAGCGATCGATTGACAAACTCGGCTTTTGTCTGTAGTTCAGCTCTAATATCAGAGAATTTAGCCATTATTTTTGTCTGTTATTGCGTAAAGTATGCACAAACATCTTATCACTAGTCAGGAAGCAAGGGATTATCGCCAGCCTTCTTCACCTTCCATTTTCTCACGTCTTTTGTTTAGTCAGCAAAGCCCACTTCCGCTTCATTAGCTTAAAAACTTTGGAATAATGTTTATTTGCATAATACAGAAAAAAATATTTTTTCGAAAGTATCCATGTTCATCTAGATATGCTTCATTATTCGTAATTTATGTTTTTTCGTTCTCCTTTATATTCCTAAAAAAATTTTCTAATTTCATTTCATATAAAAAATTTCACATTAAAATTTATCGGAAATTGTAATTCACAACAATGAATGTTTTGAATAGCTTATTCCCTTCGCCTCCTTTTCTCGCCTCCCTTTTGCCTCCGCTTCATTCTCTGTGTCTGCTCCT
>JASANA010005763.1:0-15139 GCA_030248095.1 Ptycholaimellus sp. GST1_10 | reverse complement strand
TTTTCAATGAAATTGGCTGATTTTTTGCGTGAAGGAGCAATACGTATATGTTCTGCTTTTCGTTCAGTTACGTATTGTTGATCTAATTCTTGCCCTTCGTTTTGATGCTCTACCCATTTCATCCGACCACTCTTTCGTTTTAGTTGAACATAAAATACCTGAAAAGCTAATAGTTTGTTCTTCAAATATTGTTAGTAGGATAGCGTAGAAAGTGGCTCTTTGGCCGAATGGTCTAGAGCTCTGCCTTAACAGACTGGGCATGATCTTCTTCGTCAACTATCTGGAGAGATTCAAATCCTGTAAGGCCAGACTATATGCTCGGTTTAATCTCAGACCAGCTTCTCTTATGCTGCGTGCTGATTCATGACTCTGCTACACCTTGCTTTTTCTTCCAATGCTTTTACAAAGCAAAAGTGGTTTTAAGCTTTTGCGCTTGATTCTTTTAATTCTAACATTTGCTATGATCCAATGCCGTCATTCTACATTTAGTAAAAAAAAACTAGTGCAAAAGGAGAAATACCAGAGTCAGCCCAAGGAAGCTGGATAAGCCAAAGGCGTAAATGATGGTTTGGTGAGGGGGGATTAGAGGATAAATGTGGAGAAGAAGTAGGAGTCTGCTCAGTGAGCAGTGAAGGTGATGCCGCGCTGGCCGAGGCGCTGCACAAGACTGGTCCCCTTGAAGGCCGCTCCCGGGGTCAGCACTCCGCCCCTGTAGAATGCAGAGGCAGATGAAGGAGGAGGTTAGTAGAAGAGGAAGAGTACTGGGATGGCATGTGCTCCGCCTCCTCGCGAATGGTCAGCGCCGCCGCCACCAGCAGCGTGGATGTGGCCAGGTAGCCAGGGTCTCAACCCACACATTCACTCTTTCCAGCCTTTGTAGCTGGCAGATTCTTTCTTTCAATGGGCAGCCGAATTGGAAAAGCAATAGGAAAGGGCGCATACCGGGTCCTTCCACGTCCAGGCTGACGCGTTTCTCGGGGCAGCTGTTGTGCTCCCCTCCGGTGGCCCAGCCGCGCCCGAAGATGCTGTACTTGAACCGCGTCCCCTTCATCTGTGGGAAGCCAGAGCCTTGATGGACAAGAGAAGAGAGAGTGGGAGAAAGAGGGAAGCCTGCTGGCGCGTGGGTCCCTGTCGACTGAACATGCCGAAGCTGAACAGCTCCGGATAGGACTCCAGGAGACGGCGCGTGGGGGCGAAGGAGGCCAGAAGGGCAAAAAGGACGCCCCAAACGGCCACGCCCACTGCCATGGCCCAGCTGCTGAAGGCCATGTAGGTCCGCGTTTGGATCTGAAGCATGATGGTAGGATGCAAGGAGCCAGTATTGATGATTTGCAGGGAGGAAGAAAGGGGACCGGATGGTAGGCGGGGTCTGCCTTGGCATGAAGGTATTGACTGCGCTCAGCCACGGACTTGTCAGAGCCGAGGAAGGGCAGGCACCAGGCCTCTGCCCCTTCGTGGAAGAACAGCGTGGACCTGTTACAGTGCCCTTCAAGCCTAAGTCTGAGAAGTCTGGCAAAAACTGGGAGACTTTCAATTGGCTTTCTTATTGCGGAGAGAAGTGAACCGCTTTAGAGCCTTCCAGGGCCCGGGCTTGGGACGATCGGGCATCAGAGCGCGTCGGACGGGTCGTAGATCGTTCCGATGTGCCACTCCGTGGATCATCGATGCGAATGTCCCGTAGTTGATTTTATAGCCCTACAAATGTTCTCCAAGCTGGTTCTGCTCTCACAGGAGATGATATAAATGCTGTAAGTATAGGGTTGAGGTGATAAAAAGTGAGGTAACAGGAGCAGGGAAGGTTCGTACGACGCCTTCCACGTCGTTGAGTTCGCCCGGTTTGAACTGCTCCGCCAGGTGGGCTATGCCCATGTCGAATGGAATGGAGTCCCAGCCACAGCTCCCAACCACATAGCAACCTGGAACTCATAGCCTATTTCTCAATTGTATCTAAACCAACTTTTCCGGTTAAAGCCCGACTGTCCATTGGCAAATTGTTTGTCTAAGGTGAAATTTTGGCCAACAAGGTGTTCTCGGCTGGCGCCAAGATGCGCGGCCTCATTTCCAAGCCAAACACTTAAGCTACACGAACGAGTATTACCAATTGCAAATTCATTTCTTCCAAATTTTACTTGTGATTTATGACCAGTCATTTATGAATTTTCGTACATTGAAACATCAAAAAATTGAGTTTTGGGCAAAAATCGAAAAATTACGTCAAGCCCAAAAAATGGCCTGGAGATACCACCTAGGCGCACTTTCATGCAAAAAATCAGGCAATTTCGTTGAAAAACCAGTGATTTATGAATTTTCGTACTTTGAAACATCAAAAAATTGAGTTTTGGGCGAAATTCAAAAAATTACGCCAAGCCCAAATAATGGCATGGAGATACCACCCAGGCGGACTTTCATGCCAAAAATCAGCCAATTTCGTTGAAAAACCAGTGATTTATGAATTTTCGTACTTTGAAACATCAAAAAATTGAGTTTTGGGCAAAAATCGAAAAATTACGTCAAGCCCAAAAAATGGCCTGGAGATACCACCCAGGCGGACTTTCATGCAAAAAATCAGCCAATTTCGTTGAAAAACCAGTGATTTATGAATTTTCGTGCTTTGAAACATCAAAAAATTGAGTTTTGGGCGAAATTCAAAAAATTACGCCAAGCACCAAAAATGGTCCCGAGGCACCACCTAGGCTGACCTTCATGCAAAAAATCAGCCAATTTCGTTGAAAAACCGCGGAGTAGGGGCCTGGGACACACATATATATATATACTAGTAATATTGGTCAGTGGCCGCCTTTACATTAAAAAAATTTACCGGCCACCTTTACATTAAAACCAACAAATAAGAAAAATAAAAAAGTAATCTGACACACCACAGCAAAGATAAAAGAAACGTTTGAGAGCATAAAAATAAGAAGTTATTTGACCATGTCATTCAGGCAGTATTTCAAACTTGATACAACGTTAATCAGTGGTTCTATCACCCATTGAAAACCACAAACATGTATTTAACTAAAAGTTAAAATAATACAAACCATGCCAAAATTAACCTTCATGAGGTTACATTTCGTGGTTTCGTTGCCGTGAGTTCTAAAAGGAATTACTTAATGCATCCTAATCACATCAGGCTCCTGGGTAGGCCAAAAATCAAAAAATTGTCATCAGTCAATCCATTTATTTTCAAATATTTTATTAAAAACTTTGATAACTAACAAACGGAATTAAGACAGAATTGTTGTAGCTGCAACTGAAAAAAAAATTCAACCAAAAAAGTTAAAAAATGGAGGAGATATGATGTTTCAAAGTCAAAAAATGCTCAAAAATGGCAAAAATGCGAATGTTTTTGATTATTTCATGTCTTTAACATTTCCCATGCATGGACAACTACACTAATTATTTGAGCTAAGAATTAGTTGATGAGGAGATCATAGTTGATTTGCCAGTATCAGGGGCAGAGCTAGGATTTCGGTTTGGGGGGCATAAATTAAGAAAAAGTTGACCATAGAATAGACCAATGGCTAAGTGGGTGGGGATTATAAAAGTGGGGGGGGGGGAGTATAAGTGGGGGGAAAGTATAAGTGGGGGGGAGCTAGTATAGTCCAAGTTTTCGGGGGGGGGGTGACATTTGGATAAACTTATGAATTTTTTCATGCATTTTAATACGGTTGAAGCTCCTTTAAATTGGGGGAGCGGTAATTGGATGAGTTTTGGGGGCAGTTGGAATCAAAAAGTTTTGATGTGTTTAAATAGGTTTGAAGCTCCTTTAACATTAGGGGGATAGTTGCATATGCTTTCATTTGTGGGGGATAGTTTGATGTTTTTGGGTGGACAGTGGAACTCTAAAAAATTAGTATCGATGCATTTTAACATGTTTAAGATATCTTTCAATTTGGGGGGGGGGTATAATTGGATAATATTTCATTTGGGGGAGGGCTCCAAATAAAAAAGTTTCATTCAAAATAATGCTGATGCTGTTGCATAAGGCCACCTAATACAATTTGTATGCATTAAAAAAGCCATAAAAAATTATTTAATTATAAAAAAACATTGTGCATACCTTGCATGGTTTAAACACTGGCAAAAATGGACATTTTTGGAGGTTTTTCAATATTTCCAAACTTTTATTGCATCCGGGACCCCATTTTTGAAATCTGTGCACCAAAGTAGACTAAACCATAAAAATATTTTTTTCATCATTTTTACTCCATAAAAAAATCGAAAAAAGTTATAAAAAGCTTTTTGGCATGACAATTAAAATTTGATTACATGGAGTTGTTTAGCAATGAATCTGGAGAAAAGGAGGCAAACGGAGGCCACAAGGTTTGAAAGGGCAAATGGCTGGGAGGCAAGATGGGGATAGAATAAGGCAAATGGTTGGGATTATAGGAATCATATATGGGCTGCATGGTTCCCGCTACACGGGTGCTCAGCTTTTTTCATGCATTAGCCTCTTTTTTGGTCTTTTGACTCTTTTGATAACTCACCCCACCCAGTGGCCAAATTACAGCCACACCATATGAATGCAATATCAAACACATGGCTGTCCTCGAGGGACTTCAAAGATTAGGCACCCAACCCGAGTGGGGTTAGGTTGCCAAAGTGATTTAAGGCTTAATTGTTTGGTATTATTTATGTTAATTGACTGGAACTTTTCAAAATCGGGTACATTCCCAAATCTGCGCAGTTGCAAAACATTGATAAAAGTCACATTTTCGATGTTTTAAGCTATTTCCCATGATTGGCACTAGCTGATTAACTCAGAATCGTGTTCCTCAACCCTGATTTACCAAAAACACTTTTACCTTCTCACAGGAAGCTTCCCTCATGGTGCGCCCCATGCTTACTAACAGGACAGGCTCCTCTATTATATATATGGACTAGGTTGAGCTTCGCCGTCGCCTACGGCGACTATTGGCATACTACGTGAAGAAAAAATTCTGCTGAAAATAGGCCTGGGTGAGCCTAAATAGGCCTGTAAAAGCATCTGGCATCCACCGCCCTACATGGGAGGATTGGGTGAGCCTAAATAGGCCTGTAAAAGCATCTGGCATCCACCGCCCTACATGGGAGGATTGGGTGAGCCTAAATAGGCCTGTAAAAGCATCTGGCATCCACCGCCCTATATGGGAGGATTGGGTGAGCCTAAATAGGCCTGTAAAAGCATCTGGCATCCACCGCCCTACATGGGAGGATTGGGTGAGCCTAAATAGGCCTGTAAAAGCATCTGGCATCCACCGCCCTACATGGGAGGATTGGGTGAGCCTAAATAGGCCTGTAAAAGCATCTGGCATCCACCGCCCTACATGGGAGGATTGGGTGAGCCTAAATAGGCCTGTAAAAGCATCTGGCATCCACCGCCCTACATGGGAGGATTGGGTGAGCCTAAATAGGCCTGTAAAAGCATCTGGCATCCACCGCCCCACATGGGAGGATTGGGTGAGCCTAAATAGGCCTGTAAAAGCATCTGGCATCCACCGCCCTATATGGGAGGATTGGGTGAGCCTAAATAGGCCTGTAAAAGCATCTGGCATCCACCGCCCTACATGGGAGGATTGGGTGAGCCTAAATAGGCCTGTAAAAGCATCTGGCATCCACCGCCCTACATGGGAGGATTGGGTGAGCCTAAATAGGCCTGTAAAAGCATCTGGCATCCACCGCCCTACATGGGAGGATTGGGTGAGCCTAAATAGGCCTGTAAAAGCATCTGGCATCCACCGCCCTACATGGGAGGATTGGGTGAGCCTAAATAGGCCTGTAAAAGCATCTGGCATCCACCGCCCTACATGGGAGGATTGGGTGAGCCTAAATAGGCCTGTAAAAGCATCTGGCATCCACCGCCCTACATGGGAGGATTGGGTGAGCCTAAATAGGCCTGTAAAAGCATCTGGCATCCACCGCCCTACATGGGAGGATTGGGTGAGCCTAAATAGGCCTGTAAAAGCATCACCGCCCTACATGGGAGGATTGGGTGAGCCTAAATAGGCCTGTAAAAGCATCTGGCATCCACCGCCCTACATGGGAGGATTGGGTGAGCCTAAATAGGCCTGTATAAGCATCTGGCATCCACCGCCCTACATGGGAGGATTGATTGAGCCTAAATAGGCCTGTAAAAGCATCTGGCATCCACCGCCCTACATGGGAGGATTGGGTGAGCCTAAATAGGCCTGTAAAAGCATCTGGCATCCACCGCCCTATATGGGAGGATTGGGTGAGCCTAAATAGGCCTGTAAAAGCATCTGGCATCCACCGCCCTACATGGGAGGATTGGGTGAGCCTAAATAGGCCTGTAAAAGCATCTGGCATCCACCGCCCTACATGGGAGGATTGGGTGAGCCTAAATAGGCCTGTAAAAGCATCACCGCCCTACATGCGAGGATTGGGTGAGCCTAAATAGGCCTGTAAAAGCATCTGGCATCCACCGCCCTACATGGGAGGATTGGGTGAGCCTAAATAGGCCTGTATAAGCATCTGGCATCCACCGCCCTACATGGGAGGATTGGGTGAGCCTAAATAGGCCTGTAAAAGCATCTGGCATCCACCGCCCTACATGGGAGGATTGGGTGAGCCTAAATAGGCCTGTAAAAGCATCTGGCATCCACCGCCCTATATGGGAGGATTGGGTGAGCCTAAATAGGCCTGTAAAAGCATCTGGCATCCACCGCCCTACATGGGAGGATTGGGTGAGCCTAAATAGGCCTGTAAAAGCATCTGGCATCCACCGCCCTACATGGGAGGATTGGGTGAGCCTAAATAGGCCTGTAAAAGCATCTGGCATCCACCGCCCTACATGGGAGGATTGGGTGAGCCTAAATAGGCCTGTAAAAGCATCTGGCATCCACCGCCCTACATGGGAGGATTGGGTGAGCCTAAATAGGCCTGTAAAAGCATCTGGCATCCACCGCCCTACATGGGAGGATTGGGTGAGCCTAAATAGGCCTGTAAAAGCATCTGGCATCCACCGCCCTACATGGGAGGATTGGGTGAGCCTAAATAGGCCTGTAAAAGCATCTGGCATCCACCGCCCTACATGGGAGGATTGGTTGAGCCTAAATAGGCCTGTAAAAGCATCCACCGCCCTACATGGGAGGATTGGGTGAGCCTAAATAGGCCTGTAAAAGCATCTGGCATCCACCGCCCTACATGGGAGGATTGGGTGAGCCTAAATAGGCCTGTATAAGCATCTGGCATCCACCGCCCTACATGGGAGGATTGATTGAGCCTAAATAGGCCTGTAAAAGCATCTGGCATCCACCGCCCTACATGAGAGGATTGGTTGAGCCTAAATAGGCCTGTAAAAGCATCTGGCATCCACCGCCCTACATGAGAGGATTGGGTGAGGCTAAATAGGCCTGTAAAAGCATCTGGCATCCACCGCCCTACATGGGAGGATTGGGTGAGCCTAAATAGGCCTGTAAAAACATCTGGCATCCACTGCCCTACATGGGAGGATTGGGTGAGCCTAAATAGGCCTGTAAAATCATCTGGCATCCACTGCCCTACATGCGAGGATTGGGTGAGCCTAAATAGGCCTGTAAAAGCATCTGGCATCCACTGCCCTACATGGGAGGATTTGGTGAGCCTAAATAGGCCTGTAAAAGCATCTGGCATCCACCGCCCTACATGAGAGGATTGGGTGAGGCTAAATAGGCCTGTAAAATCATCTGGCATCCACCGCCCTACATGGGAGGATTTGGTGAGCCTAAATAGGCCTGTAAAAGCATCTGGCATCCACCGCCCTACATGAGAGGATTGGGTGAGGCTAAATAGGCCTGTAAAAGCATCTGGCATCCACCGCCCTACATGGGAGGATTGGGTGAGCCTAAATAGGCCTGTATAAGCATCTGGCATCCACCGCCCTACATGGGAGGATTGATTGAGCCTAAATAGGCCTGTAAAAGCATCTGGCATCCACCGCCCTACATGAGAGGATTGGTTGAGCCTAAATAGGCCTGTAAAAGCATCTGGCATCCACTGCCCAGTTTTGAAGCGTTTAAATATGTTTAAAACTCCTTTAATATGTGGGGGATAGTTGGATAAATTTTCATTTGTGGGGATAGTTGGCTCTTTTTGGGGGAGTTGGATAAGATTTCATTAGGGGGAGGGCTCCAAATTACAAAAAAAATCATAACAAAATAATGCTGAGCATTAGGCCGCATAATACAATTTGTATTTATTAAAAAGCCATCAGAAAAATTATATTGGGGATTCAAAACGCTGGCAAAAATAGCAATTTTTGGAGATTGTTGGCAGTTTTCCAAACATTCCATAATTTATAAATATTTACCGCAACTGGGGCTTCGATTTTTGAAAACTATGCAACAAAATAAACCCAAAACCATAGAAATAAATACAATTTAAGAAAAAAATATTTTTTCATGATTTTATGTCCCATTAAAAACTCGGAAAAAATATATTAAGGTTTCTGGCATGACAGGTAAAATTTGATAACAGGGATTTGTTTACAACTTAATTTGCAAACGAATGGGGAGGCCAAATGGGTTGAACAGGGCAAACGGCTGGGGGAGGGGCGGGCAATCTGGTGATAGAAGAAGGCAAATGGTAGGGAGGGGGGCAAATTGTTTGGAGGAATGAATTTGGGCTGCATGGGTCCCGCTACACGGGTGCTTAGCTATTTTCATGCATTAGCCTCTTTTCTTGGTCTACCGACTCTTTTAGAAACTCCCACCCAGTGTCCAAATTACAGCCACACCAAATGAATGCAACAGCAAACACCCGGCTGTCCTCAAGGGACTTCAAATATTAGGCATACAACCCACATGAGGTTGTACGCCTGTAAGATATGCTGGTCTACAAACCTGTAAGGAAACTTTTGTGTAATGGTTGAAATTCGGCCTGATTGGGTAGCTTTCAAAACTGCGCAGTTCCAAAACATTGAAAAAACTCACTTTTTTGATGTTTTGAGCATGTTCCTGTAATCGAGGCAAGCTCTATAACTCAAAATCATGTTCCCCGACCCTGATTTACCCAAAAACACTCTCACCTCCTCACAGGAAGCTTCCCCCATGGCGCGCCCCATGCTAACGGACAGGACAGGCTCCTCTATTATATATATATCTGGTACCATCGGCAGGCCAAATGTGAATCTCTTTTCTCCAAAAAAGTCGATTAGCCTGAGTTTTAAGTCAAGGAAATACATTTTATACTAATGGAATCTGCTGCTTGGACAGTTGCATTTTGTTTTTGGCGCGCAGTTCAATGTCTCTTTCCATGCGCGCCCAAAAACATAATGCAGATGACGCAGCAGATTTCATTAGTATAAAATGTATTTCCTTGACTTTAAACTCCGGCTATCCGAGTTTTTGGCGCGGCCGACGGCCGCCTGCCGCGGAGGGCAGGGCAGTCAGAGCTCCGGAGGCCGGAGGGCATGGGTGCGGAGGCCCCGGAGCGTAGCCTAGCATACGAAGTATGCTAGGCGAAGCGTAGGGGCCGTAGCACCCGTGCCCGGAGGCCGGAGGAGCTCTGGCGCCCTGCCCGAAGCGGCGGGCGGCCAAGGCCAGCTTAACCAGTTACCCCATTTTTGCGTCCGTCTGTCCGCATATATATATATATATATATATATGTCTGTCTCTGTCCCGGCCTCCGCGGTTTTTCAACCAAATTGGCTGATTTTTTGCATGAATGTCCGCCTGGGTGGTATCTCCAGGCCATTTTTTGGGCTTGACGTAATTTTTCGATTTTCGCCCAAAACTCAATTTTTTGATGTTTCAAAACACTAAAAATCGTAAATCACTGGTTTTTCCATGAAAGTGGCTGAAATTTTGTATGAGAGTCCGCCTTGGTGATGCCTTGGCACCATTATTAGGGCTTTGCGAAATTTTTTGATTTTTACTCAAAACTCAATTTTTTGATGTTTCAAAATACGAAAAATCGTAAATCACTGGTTTTTCAATGAATTTTGTTGAATTTTGGCAGGTACGTCCGTCTAAGTTATATCTTGAAGCTGGCCAGACGAAATTTTGAAATATTTATTATTTATTGATTTATAGTCAAAAACCCAAAATCTTGATGTTTCAAAAATTTGAACATTCATAAGTCCATGGTTTTTCAATGAAATTAGCTGATTTTTGGTATGTACGTCCGTGAAAGTAATATCTTAAAGCTGGCAAAATGAATTTTTGAAATAATTAGTATTTCTTGATTTAAGAAGAAGCCAAAATCTTGATGTTTCAAAAATCGAAACATGTATAATTCACTGAAATCTGTTGAATTTTGGCATGCATTTTCATCTAGGTGGTGTCTTGAGGTGAGGCCGCGCATCTTGGCAACCGCCGAGAATACCTTGTTGGAGAAAAGAGATTCACATTTGGCCTGCCGATGGTACCAGATATTTCTTCCACTTTTAATATAGTATAAAATGTATAAATAAAAATTGTATATTGTTGGTTGTATATTAAGATAATATTGGATAAAAAAATATATAATAGATTAAAAAACTTATTTTAAAAATATAACAAAAAGAAAAGATTTGAAAATCACAAATACATTGCAAATTTATTGGCAAACTAACATATTTTTGTGCAATTTTCATGATATATACCTACGGCAATGGATTTTTGGGAGAAAAGAGCTTTAATTTTGGCCTGCCGATGGCACCAGTTGCTTTCTCAACTTAAATTTCCAAAATAAAAATAGATAAGAAATAAAAAAATCTTATTTAAAGATGTAATGAAAAGAAAACATTCGAAAATATAAAAAACAATGCAAATTTTTTGGCACATTAACATATTTTTGTGAAATTTTCATGATATATGATAAGGGCAATCGATTTTTAGGAGAAAAGAGCTTTAATTTTGGCCTGCCGATGGTACTAGTAGTTTTCTTGACTTAAAATTTCCAAAATAAAACTGATTGTCCAATAAGGATTCGAACCTCCCAGTGCCAACCAGCTGTTCAATCGCTTAGACCACTACATCACTTATGCACATATAGAGAAGCTTAACTGAAGACTTATGAATAAAAGTCAATACATAAGGCCCAAGGACCCGGAGGGGGGGTGAGTGGGGGAAGAAATGAATACCTACTATCGTCCATTGAATAGATGCGGAGGAGAAGGAGGAGAAGGAGTTCGGACAAATGGTTTTTTGCATTTTTATGGGAAAATAAATCGTTTTATGCAAAAGTCAAAAGATAAACTGTAGTCAATTCGATGTTTCTCTTTCCAATGCAAAAAGAATCAAAACAAATGGAGCTTTCTGTGACGAATGGCAGCCTTATCAAAATTGAGATCTAGCAATAACCCCAAAAACGTACACCTAGGTCGAAAAGAGGGGCTGGGTGCTGACACTTCGCTAACGCTCGCTCGCGCCAGCCCAATGGATATTGGGCTGGCGCGAGGGAGCAAAGCGAACCGTCAGCGCCCAGCCCCTCTTTTCGCCCTGGGTGTACGTTTTGAGGGTTATTGCTAGATCTTGATTTTGATAAGGCTGCTGCTCATTACAGAAAGCTCCAATCGGTGTGATTTTTTTTCCATTGGAAAGAGCAACATCGAATTGACTATAGTTTATCTTTTGACTTTTGCTTAAAACGATTAATTTTATTATGAAAAATGCAAAAAACCATTTGTCCGAACTCCTTCTTCTTCTCCTTCTCCTTCTCCTTCTCCTTCTCCTTCTCCTTCTCCTTCTCCTTCTCCTTCTCCTTCTCCTTCTCCTTCTCCTTCTCCTTCTCCTTCTCCTTCTCCTTCTCCTTCTCCTTCTCCTTCTCCTTCTCCTTCTCCTTCTCCTTCTCCTTCTCCTTCTCCTTCTCCTTCTCCTTCTCCTTCTTCTCCGCATCTATTCAATGGACGATAGTAGGTATTCATTTCTTCCCCCACTCCCCCACCCTCCCCGGGTCCCTGGGCTTTATTTATTTATGTATTCTTAAGTCTTCAGTGAAATAAATAAGCCATATGCACCAGTGGTGTAGTGGTGTAAGCGATTGGACAGCTGAATCAAACTGGTAAGTTCAAATCCTACTCAGGGGTTCATTTTTATTTTTGTTTTTTTAAAGTTGAGAAAACAACTGGTACTATCGGTAGGTCAAAAGTAATGCTCTTTTCTCCAAAAATCGATTGCCCTGAGTCTAAATCATGAAAATTTCTCAAAAATATGTTAGTCTGCCAATAAATATGCAATGAGTTTTTTATTTTCGAATTTTTTTTCTTCATTATATTTTTTAAACTAGTTTATTTTTCAATTACTATTTTTTTATTTATTCAATAAAATTTAAAAACCAACCATATAAAATTTGTATTTATACATTTTATACTATACAAGACTAAAATGCTACAGCATGAGCTGCTTATGAATTGTCAATCATCAAAAAGAAATAGACAAGGTGTGACAAAATCGTGATAAATTTTGATTTAAATTATAAACCATTTTGAGTCAAAGTTTTAACAGGTTCATCTACGAAATCCACTGAGCATTCATAAGCAGGCGGCAATTTATGGCAGGAAACTTGTCATTTCAATTATTCTGGTTTTTATTTTGTCTTTAATTTTTGATTAAATGATGTTATTTGTGAACTTTACTCTTACAGAAGCCTCTTACAGAAAAGTACATATAAAATTTGAAAAGTGATTTGAAAATAAAAAATTGATCATATTGCAAATGCCAGCAAAAGTTAACTTTACTTTAGCTAATTTCAATTTAACTTTAATTTTGTTTGTTTTATTTTGTTACACCTCATTTAGTAAATTTATAATTTCATTGTGACCAAAAATTCAGAAAATTTTTTTTGATGTAACAATTTTTTTATTTCACTAGTTGTATTTTCTATCATTCACTAATTTTTGTCCTCTTTGTGCCAAAATTGCCGCCTGCTTATGAATGCTCAGTGGATTTCGTAGATGAACCTGTTAAAACTTTGACTCAAAATGGTTTATAATTTAAATCGAAATTTATCATGATTTTGTCACACCTTGTCTATTTCTTTTTGATGATTGACAATTCATAAGCAGCTCATGCTGTAGCATTTTAGTCTTGTCTAGGTCTTGGCCATGTGGAAGACATATTTACTTGCCACATGAACAAGGCTTCAAACAGTCATTGGGATAAATCCATCGCTTGGAATTAAGATTTTGGAATTTAAGATCTGTCGCGCCCTAGGAATTAAGATTTATTGCATTGAAGCTAACCTGAGCATCAAATCATAAAAATCTGCGCAGTTTCCCTTTGCATTGAAGCTAACCTGAGCATCAGTTTTTAAAAATCTGCGCAGTTTCCCTTTTTATATATTTCAGTTCATATTTTAGTTATTTATTAAAATTCAGAGGCCTAAATCAAAATTTCACGATTTTCGTCATCTAGATCTCATTGAGAGCTTTCGATTGATGTATATATGTCCATGGTTTCATCCAATATCCAAGGCGCTGAACCTCGTGACATGCAACCACCCAAAAACTCGATCACCCATTCATAACTAGGGCACTGTCGCGCCCTAGGATTAAAAGTGGAAGAAATATATGGTACCATCGGCAGGCCAAAAGTGGGTCTCTTTTCTCCAAAATTTGCAATTGCCTCGAGTAAAAAGTCAAGGAAATACAATTTCTACTAGTGGAATCTGCTGTGTCATCTGCATTTTGTTTTTGGGCGCGCATGGAAAGAGACACTGAACTGCGCGCCAAAAACAAAATGCAACTGTCCAAGCAGATTCCACTAGTAGAAATTGTATTTCCTTGACTTTTTACTCGAGGCAATTGCAAATTTTGGAGAAAAGAGACCCACTTTTGGCCTGCCGATGGTACCATATATATATATTGGGCTGGCGCGAGGGAGCAAAGCGAACCGTCAGCACCCAGCCCCTCTTTTCGACCTGGGTGTACGTTTTGAGGGTTATTGCTAGATCTTTATTTTGATAAGGCTCTAGCTCGTCACAGGGAGCTTCAATCTTTCTAATTCTTTTTGCATTGGAAAGAGCATCATCAAATTGACCAAAACTCGTGAGAAATTGCTGAAAAGTTGCAGAATTGTAGTAAAATTTGTAAAAAACCATTTGTCCGAACTCCTCCTTCTCCTTCTTCTTCTTCTTCTTCTCCGCATCTATTCAATGGACGATAGTAGGTATTCATTTCTTCCCCCACTCATCCCCCCGGGTCCTTGGACCTCATGTATTGACTTTTATTCATAAGTCTTCAGTTAAACAACAACGCATATGCACCAGTGGCGTAGTGGTCTAAGTGAATGAACGGCTGGTTGAATCTGGGAGGTTCGAATCCTTCTTTGGCAATTATTTTATTTTGGAAATTTTAAGTTGAGAAAACAACTGGTACCATCGGCAGGTCAAAATTATATCTCTTTTTTCCCAAAATCGATTGCCCTAAGTATAAATCATGAAAATTTCATAAAAATATGTTAGTTTGCCAATAAATTTTTATTGTATTTTTGATTTTCGAATCTTTTCTCTTTGTTATATTTTTTAAATAATTTTGTTTTTTATTTATTATTTATTTTTTTATCCAATAATATCTTAATTTATTTTCGATTCTTTTATGTTTGTTATATTTTTTAATGAGTTTATTTTTTTTTATTTTTTTTCATATGTTATAAAATAATATAAATTTTTATTATAGATTTTACACTATATTAAAAGTGGAAGAAATAACTGGTACCATCGGCAAGCCAAATGTGGGTCTCTTTTCTCCAAATTTTGGAATTGCCTCAAGCAAAAAGTCAAGGAAATTTATCTACTACTTGTGGAATCTGCTGCATCATCTGCATTTTGTTTTTGGGCGCACATGGAAAGAGACACTGAACTGCGCACCAAAAACAAAATGCAACTGTCCAAGCAGCAGATTCCACAAGTAGTAGATAAATTTCCTTGACTTTTTGCTCGAGGCAATTCCAAAATTTGGAGAAAAGAGACCCACATTTGGCTTGCCGATGGTACCAGTTATATATATATGCGGACAGACGGACGCAAAAATGGGGTAACTGCTTAAGCTGGCCTTGGCCGCCCGCCGCTTCGGGCAGGGCGCCAGAGCTCCTCCGGCCTCCGGGCACGGGTGCTATGGCCCCTACGCTTCGCCTAGCATGCTTCGCATGCTAGGCTACGCTCCAGGGCCTCCGCACCCATGCCCTTCGGCCTCCGGAGCTCTGACTGCCCTGCCCTCCGCGGCAGGCGGCCTTCGGCCGCG